>MDKI01045795.1:0-28230 GCA_005239505.1 Nicotiana paniculata | reverse complement strand
AGTAGATATACGAATCCCCTCAATATGCATGAGTTATGAACTGGATCGTATATATGAAATTGAATAAAATCGTTTAGTTAAATGTTCTAATGTAGCTGAGTGTACTTATTCGTTTTTTTTTTTTATACATGATGGATATTTAAGATTTGTAAATCCGTGATTCTGTTTTCTTTAGGATTTCTTTGAAAACCTGTCATTTTTAGCATACTTCTAATTAAATTATATAGCTTCCCTTCTTTCACAATTATTCATAAATAGGATTGGCCAAGAGGGTTAAACAATTAATGGGCTAAAACGTGGCCATAGCCCAAAACATGCTGTCTTTTAGACTAGTGAACATCATTTTAGGCAATCCTCTAAGTAGAGTGATACCTTTAGTTTGACAATTGGGTAAAATCAAGTATCATTCCAAAAATTACAATAACCTACACTTTGGAGTGGCAACTCATTCCCCCGACCCTCAACTCTAAACAATTAATAAAAATGCACATAGCAACCACGGGTACATTTCATGTGACGTGTTTGCCATGTGTTCAAAAAATAACAAGTGCACGCCATCGTGACTTGTCTAAGATAAATCCATAAACGTCCTAATTGATCTTAAAACTAAAAATGCTCCTTCAAATAGAAAACATAAAGAATAATCAAACATCGCCTCAAATAGGCACTATAAAACCGTCATGACCATAGTCTTGACTACGTAATCTACACTCGGGTGTGACAACTCATGTCCCCGTCTTCAACTTCAAATTATAATAAAAATCACATGTTGTAATTGCGGGTGCATTTCATGTGGCGTAGTTATAATGTGTCCAAAAAAAAAGCAAGTGCACGCCATCGTGACTTGTTTCAAGATAAATCCATAAATACTAAAAGCGGTTAATAAAGGCTAAACGCACAATAGGCTAAAACACGTAGATAAACAGATAACTTAGGCCAAATACTAATAGTTAAGCGACCGTGCTAGAACCACGGAACTCGGGAATGCCTAACACCTTCTCCCAAGTTAATAGAATTCCTTACTCGGATTTCTGGTCGCAGAAAAATCAAAACAGAGTCAAAATTTCCTCGGTTTGGGATTTTAAAATAAAACGGTGTCCCGGATCATCCTCAAAAATCTGGGTGGCGACTCAGAAAACTAAAATAAATCCCAAATCCGAATAATGTCACTTTAATTGGAAAAATTCCCTCATTACCCTTTATTTATCGGGAGTAGTGGAAAAAGGAGGTGTGACAGCTCTGTTTACCTTTATCACTAAACAATTTTGTTAAATAGCCCCGTTTCAATAAATTTTCTATTTCACCTTGTAAAAATCTGCAATCCGCAGTTTTGTGCCCATGATTGTTGTGGAATTCACACCAGTGATCCGGGTTCCTTCTACTTGGATTTGACCGCATCTCTTTGGGCCACTTAACCTTTTCTCCCATGTTCCTCAATATTGATACAAGTTCAGTAGTACTTACATTAAAGGTATGATCCCCAATTTGAGTATTACCTCTAGGTTGTTCATCTCGATCTTTTCTGGTTCTAGATGAGGATGAGACTACGTCTCTTCCTTGTGCTCTATAGTCCGACCTAGAGTTTTCGAACCTAGGGCGAATATCGCATCCCGAGGTTCCTAAGTAAGGATCGTACCTTTTTTTTACCTGATCTTCTATCCGATTAACGTCTGGATCTGGAATGATCTTCATCTCTTGAACAAGCAATGATATCTTCTTCTATTCTGAGTTTAGTATTGTACCTGTTATATACATCGTTCCATGTTGTAGAGGGGAATTCTCTTAGACTTTCCTTAAGTCGTCTCGTGGCTTATGAGCTTTTATTGTTTAGGTTGCTTGCAAATGCCATGGCTGCCCAATTATCAGGCACCCTGGGTAACTGCATTCTTTCTCGTTGAAACCTGTTTACAAACTCACTGAGTAGTTCCATGTCTCCTTGTTTTATTTTGAATATGTCTTCCATTCTCTTCTCAAATTTTTGTGCACCAGAATGTGCTTTTATAAACGAATCTACAAGATCAGCAAAAGAGTCAATAGAATTTTCAAGGAGAAGAGAATACCATGTTAGGGCCCCTTTGGTAAGTGTTTCCCCAAATTTTTTGACAAGGACTGATTCAATCTCTTGTTTTGTTCAGTCGTTGCCTTTTACTCCAGTAGTGAAAGCAGTCACATGGTCACGTGGGTTAGTTGCTCCATCATATTTGGGAACGTTAGGCATTTTAAACTTCTTGGGTATAGGAAAGGGTGCCGCACTTGGCTTCCAAGGTTGTTGAGAATACCTATCAACATCAATGCCTTTGATGATATGTGGTACTCCAGGAATTTGTTCGATGCGATCATTCTGCTTCTTCATTTGTTTCTGCATGGTTAGCAGTAAATTTTGTAATTCTGAGTTATTAGATATACCTAGTCTCATTTCGAGAGATTAATTAGAAGTATCTCCTCTTCCTGAGTTTGCCAACCCATATTGAGGATTTTCCATGGTGATGGTGTTATTGAGGGGTGGAATCGGCAGTGTAGGTAACGCTGCCCGTAATCCTCTCACAAATTCTTGCAAAGCTTGGCTCACGTACTCCGCAATCATTTTCTTTACACAATCTTGTTCCACAGTTTGATCATTATCACCATTGTAGTTATTGGATCTTTCTAGGGATTGTTCCCTTGAACCACGTGGGGTTCCTGAAGGCGATGGAACTGGGGTTCCACTCCTTTGCTGATTGTTGTCGTTGGAGTTTGACATAGTTCATAGGACATCACTTGAAAAGAAAACAAAGATTATCAGATTCCCGGTAACGGAACCAATTTGTTTAACCAAAGAATTAGACCCTTTGACTAAAGCTTATTTTTAAGATGAATACGGGTAACTGATAAACAAGGAAATGGATAAAAATGAATAACAGACAATATTGCAGAAATATAGAAAAGCGAAGTCAATTATATTCGAGAATCAGATGCCTTTACAAATTGTATTTCCCTCCTTTATATAGGAGATTCTTACAACGTACAACTCTTGTTATGGTTACTCATTAATGACTAATTATGACATTAATGAGGCATTACAAACGATAACGGTAATTGGGGTAAGGTTACATAACGTTCGAGTAATCAATTGTGGGTCTTTGAATCTGCCCGTAGCTTTGTCTAGATTCATTCTGACCGTGACTCTCCCCTGTTTTGATCAGGTTGAATTTCCCGTGGCTGATAAGCTGGAGGGTTCACTAAATCGTGCCTCTTTGTACCGTACCTCTTCAAAGAATCACATCCAGCTGTCGCGTTTTCCTGTGTCCATGTGACTGGCTGAGTTGTCAAAAGCTGGCTTACGTGTGAAACTCTTTTTTACCAATACAGGTACTCCAAAACAGAACTTCTCGGGTGAAAAGACCAACGGACAGCTCAATGCAACTAAAATAACTTCAAAGACACATAAAACTTATAAGAAACTATTCCGTATCTATAAAGTCTCAATCTTTAACAAAATCCAAAAATCGACCTAAAACTCGACCCCTGGGCCCGCACCTCGGAACCCGACAAATCTTACAAAATCTGAACACCCATTCCGCCACGAGTTCACCCATACTAAAATTACCAAATTTCGATACCAATTCCTCCCTCAAATCATGATTTTTCATTTTAGAAATTTTCTTCAAAAACTCACATTTTCCTCATCCCAAAACACAAAATTTAATGATAAAAATGAAGATAAAATCATATAGTACATTAAATACTAGGTGAAGAACACTTACCCAATCGATTAGCTTGAAAACCCCCAAAAGTAGTTCCCAAATCCGAAGTCTAAAACTCAAAATATGAAGAAAAATAGCCAACCCTCGATTTAAATGAATCTGCTAGGACTTCCGCATCTATGACAAATTTGGCCGCTTCTGCGCAACCGCAGGTGCGCATGACCAATCGCACATGCGCTCCCCTTCGCCTCTGCGCCCAAGGTTCCGTTTCTGTGGTGTCGCGCGTGCGTTCCGACTCTCCGCATCTGCGGAGACTGCCAAGACCAGCTCCTCTCGCACCTGCACCTCCATCTTCGCACCTGCGCCCAAGGTCCGCATGTGCGATTATACCAGAACTCAGACCTCTTAAAACCCATGGAAACCATCTGCAACTCGTATGAAACACACCTGGGGCCCCCTGGGCCCCATCCAAGCATACCAACAAGTTCCATACCCTAATACGGGCCCGCTCGAAGTCTCAAATCACATCAAATCACGACAAAACTACGAATCGCACCATGAATAGAGCTTATGAACTTTCAAATCTTCCAACTTCTAAAACTCATGCCGAAACCTATCAATTCAACCCGGAATGACGCCAAATTTTGTAGACGTTCCAAGTGACATAACGGAGTTGTCCCAACTCTCGAAATCGCATTCTGACCCCGATATCACAAAAGTAAACCATTGGTCAACCCTTTCTGTTTCCCAACTTCAACTTTCGTCGAAATGCCCCAAATCACTCTACGGACTTCCAAATCCAAATTCGGACGCACGCCTAAGTTCAGAATCACCACACAAAGCTGCTGACATCATCCAAAACTCATTCCGGAACCGGTTACACAAAAGTCACATACCGGCCAAATTCTCATCGCTTAAGCTTCCAAAACTGAATTCTTTATTCCAATTCGACCCCGAATTGTCCGGTAACTGAATTCAACCATGCACATACGTCGATACACATAACATGAAGCTGTTCAAAACCTTATACTGTCGAACGGAGCTTAAATTCTCAAAATTATCGTTGGGTCGTTACAATTGGGATGCGAAGGCTCATGTGAATTGATGCGCTCTTCAGGGGGAGTTAATATGTGTTGTACTCTTTTTTCCTTACAAGGTTTTATCTAGCTGGATTTTCCTTGTAAGGTTTTTAACGAGGCAACCAAAAAGCATAATTCTAAACCTGTACTCTTTTTCCTTATCTAGAATTGTTTCCCACTGGGTTTTATTTTAGTAAAGGTTTTAACGAGGCACATTGTCTGTTGAATAAACATTTAAGAGAGAGTGCTATAAATAGCGTTTTATTTAAGGTGAATGTCTATATTTTAGAGAGCTTTTATGAATTTTACTTGATGGATAAGTCACTTTTTTTCTATTAGTAGAGGGTCTTATTCCATTATAAGTCATCCCAAATCAATAATAATTGTCCCTCTATACTTTTCTCTGCAATACTCTTCTTCTTCTTTTATTGTTTTGTAACAAAATTAATTATTTTTTACCGAGGCCGATGTGTTGGATATGTACATATTATTTTCCAGAAAAATATTAGTTGCACACTTGAATAAATTAATTATTTGATTTAATTGATAGTTAATGAGAAGTTTTATTGTGTGCCTCATACAACTAACATTAGTTGTGTGAGGCTCCTTTTTGTCTCACAATTTGTGGACCCCAAACTTACAATTCTGGATCCACAAAAATCTAGGTCCACAAAATTGTGAGACAAAAAAGATGCCTCATACAACTAGTGTCAGTTATATGAGATACAAAATAAAATTTTCCTAATGAATGGGACATCTTCGTAACATCACAACTCTTACATGATATTTTACAAAATAAATTACCGAAATGTATTGATAGCAAAGGAACATCAAAATGATTGGGATAATTTGAAATGTTAAATTTTAATTATACATAGTAAACTAATATTATAAGATATAAACTTCATTTTGCTAAAAATAAACACCAAATATAAACAAAAGATAAATATACTCCTAACATTACGAATGTAAATATATATCCGTTACACGAAGAAAACCTATTACACTGTCTGAATCGGGTGGAGAACGCCGCCTTCTACTTCCATCTTCTGCCTCATCTCTAAAACTCTCCGATGATTGTTGGAATGTAGCTCGCTCGAAAATGTCGGGCTGCAAGTGTCACGACCCGAAATACCACCTTCAGGCCGTGATGGCGCATAACATTGCACCCGCTAGGCAAGCCAACGTGTTAACTGAATTGATTTATTAACAAGTGAAAATAACAAACACTGACTAGATGATTGAGATAAAGTGCGGAAGCATTCACAAAATCTAAATAACCATAGCTAATAACAAAGAAATCCCTTTAAGTACAAAACCCAGAAATGGAGTCACAACCTCACGAACCAGTCTAAGATTCAGCTAAAAACAAAAGTTTGAAATAAAATGATATATCTGTCTGGAAACACATAGATGACCGCATGAAAGATAGACAGTGACGCCAAGATCCACGAACGCCTGCGGAACTACCTCGGTGTCGTCTGGAATGGACTGAAGGACACTCCCCCTAACGATGTCCACTGGGTCCGGCTGCGTAATCTACAAAACATAAAGAAGTGCAGGTGTAGCATCAGTACAACCGACCCCATGTACTAAGCAAGTGCCGAGCCTAACCTCAGCGAAGTAGTGACGAGTCTAGGACACGAAATAAATTGTACCTGTGCAGTTCAATAGTATAGCATAAAATAAACAAGAATACAGTTACGGGGAAGAACATGCTGGGGACAAGAGGGACAACACTTGCTAAAACCGTAGAATCAAGTACTGACGGAAATGTAGAATTAAAACAAGAAATAACAACCCGAAACAAGTAAGATAGACAGGAGAAGGCACGGCATGACCCCTCGTGCATAGCCTCAAAATCACACGGCACGGGATGCCCCCTTGTGCATAAATAATAATGACTCGACATGGAATGTCCCCTCGTGCATAAATAATAATCAATCGGCACGGAATATCCCCTCATGCATAAATAATAATCATCGGCATGGAATGTTCCCTCGTGCATAAATAATAATCATCGGCACGGAATGTTCCCTCGTGCATAAATAATAATCATCGGCACGTAATGTTCCCTCTTGCATAAATAATAATCACTCGTCACGGAATGTTCCCTCGTGCGTGATGAGTATAAAAACAACAATTGATATGAAAGTTTAACAATATGACATTTCAAATGTACAGAAATAATCAACAAAAATCTATTGTCCCGGCAAGGGACTCAGCTATAACTAATCTCACTCAGAAGTATAATGTCAACATTAAAATCCTCGAGCGAACACATAATCAATAACTTTCCACGTCATGAATAACCTCAAGGTACCACTTCCAAGGTTCCCAATAATTCACAGCACAGAGAATATCGATGAACATTAAATAACTCATCAAAATTCGACTCACGGGCATGCTTGACCACAACATATAGGTACCCGTCACCTCACCTATACGTTGGACATGAATTACACATAGCAAATAAGACTCTATACATATTCCCTCAAGCTAAGGTTAGGCCAAACACTTACCTCGGCTCCAAGAATGCAAGTCAAGCCTCAATCACGGCCTTTCCTCTTGAATCCGACTCCGAAACGATAATATCTAGACATAATTGACTTAATAACATCAATAATTATTCAATAACTCAATTCCAAAGTCTAATTATACATTCCCCATCATTCTTCCAAAAATACCAAAATTCGACCCCGGGCCCGCTTGGTCCAAACTCGAAGTTCGGACCACACGATCGCGGGGCAACCTATGCGATCTCATAGTGTAAAAATCTCAGACACCAGAAACAGCATTTGAACACCATATTTTCAACCTTTAAGCACCCCGACACCTACCTGAAACTCGCCCGAGCCCTCGGGGCTCAAAACCAAATATACACACAACTTCAAAATCTTCCTACGAACTTATTCGAGTAATTAAACCACCAAAATAACATAAAAAATAATGACTTAAACTCAAAAATCCATAGGATTTACTCAAACTTCATAAATTCAAATTTCCATTTTTGATCCGAAACACGTCAAACCAAGTCCGTTTCTTACCAAATTTTACAGATAACTCACATAACACATATTGAACCTGTTCCGGGCTCCGGAACCATAATACGGGCTTGGTAACACAGATTTCACATCAAAGTTCATTTTTAAAAGTCTTTATTATTTTCAGAAAACAATTTCATTTAAAAATTCTTTTTAGACTTGGGACCTCGGAATTCGATACCGGGTATACGCCCAGGTCCCATATTTTCATACGGACCCTTCAATACCATCAAATCATGGGTCCGGGTCCGTTTACCAAAAATGTAGACCAGAGTCAACTTTATTCAATTAATTATCATAAATTCAACTGTCTAACACATTTCCACATAAAGGCTTCCTGACTTCCCGCCCGGGCTATGCACGCACATCGAGGTGAGAATAACGGAGGCTTTCGGGCCTCAGAACACAGTTTAAGCTAAATTTACACAGGATGACCTTTTGGGTCATCACAATCTACACCTCTAAAACAACCGTTCGTCCTCGAACGGACATAGAAAGGTACCTGAATCGGGGAAAAGGTGGGGATATCGGTTCCGCATATCGGACTCGGATTCCCAAGTAGCTGCCTCAACAGGCTAACCTCTCCACTGAACACGAACCGAAGGATAACTCTTCGATCTCAACCGTCGCACCTGCCGGTCTAATATGGCTACCGGCTCCTCCTCATAAGACAAGTCCTTGTCCAACTGGACACCACTGAAGTCAAGTACATAATATGGATCTGTAATATACCTCTGGAGCATAGATACATGAAATACCAGATGCACGGCAGACAAACTAGGTGGCAAGGCAAGCCTGTAGGCCACCTCTCCTACCTTATCCAGTACCTCAAATGGACCAATGTACCTAGGGCTCAACTTGCCCTTCTTCCCGAATCTCATCATGCCCTTCATGGGCGACACTCGAAGAAATACCCGGTCTCCTATCATAAATGCCAAATCTCGAACTCTACGATCCGCATAACTCTTCTGCCTGGACTGAGCTGTACGAATTCTATTCTGAATGATTTTCACCTTGTCCAAGGCATCCTGGACTAACTCAGAACCCAACAATCTAGCCTCTCCCGGCTCAAACCATCCGACTGGAGACCGACACCTGCTACCATACAATGCCTCATACGGAGCCATCTGAATGCTCGACTGATAGCTGTTGTTATAGGCAAACTCAGCTAAAGGAAAGAACTTGTACCATGAATCACCAAATTCAATGACACAAGCTCGCAACATATCCTCCAAAATCTAAATAGTACGCTCGGACTGCCCGTCCGTCTGAGGATGAAATCCTGTGCTCAAATCAATCTTTGTGCCTAACTCTCACTGAAATACTCTCCAGAAATGGGAGGTAAACTGAGTACCTCGGTCTGATATAATGGATATGGGCACCCCATGCAATCTAATAATCTCTCTCATATAGATCCTTGCCAACTTCTCTGCTGAATACGAAACTGATATTGGGATGAAGTGCACTGACTTGGTCAGCCTATCCACAACGGCCCATACTGCATCAAACATCCTCTGATTCCGTGGGAGTCCAACTACAAAGTCTATGGTGATACGATCCCACTTCCACTCAGGAAGCTGAATCTGTTGCATCAAACCATCGGGTCTCTGGTGCTCGTACTTAACCTGCTGACAGTTCAAACACCGAGCTACATAAGCTACAATATCCTTCTTCATCCTCCGCCACCAATAATGTTGCCGCAAGTCTGGTACATCTTTGCGGCGCCCGGATGAATAGAATATCGGGAACTATGGGCCTCCTGAAGTATCAACCCACGAATACCATCCACATCAGGTACACAAATATGACCCTGCATTCTCAAAACCCCCTCATCATCAACCGTAACCTGCTTGGCATCTCCGTGCCTGACTCTATCTCTAAGAACATATAAATGGCGATCATCATACTGCCTGGCCCGAATACGGTCATGCAATGAAGAACGGGCCACGGTATGGGCCAAAACACTGCCAGTCTCAGAAACCTCCAATCTCACAAATCCGTTGGCTAAAGCCTGAACATCCAAAGCAAGAGGTCGCTCTCCGACTGATAAATAGGCCAGACTACCCATACTGGATGACTTCCGGCTCAAAGCATCGGCCACCACATTGACCTTCCCTGGATGATAAAGAATGGTAATATCATAATTCTTCAGCAACTCTAACCATCTCCTCTGCCTCATGTTCAACTCCTTCTGTTTGAACAGATACTCTAAGCTCTTATGATCCGTGAACACCTCACATGACACACCATACAAATAATCCCTCCAAATCTTCAATGCATGCACAATCGCTGCTAACTCCAAGTCATGAATTGAATAGATCTTCTCATGAACCTTCAACTGACGAGAAGCATAGGCTATAACCTTTCCATCATGCATCAACACTGCACCAATCCCAACCCGTGAAGCATCACAATACACGGTATACGGTCCTGAACTTTTGGGCAGAACTAACATTGGTGTCGTGGCCAAGGCTGTCTTGAGCTTCTGAAAGCTCGCCTCACACTCAACCGACCACCTGAACTGAGCACTCTTTTGAGTCAACCTGGTCATGGGGGCTGCAATGGATGAAAAGCCCTCTACAAACCGACGATAATAACTTGTTAAGCCCAAGAAACTCTGGATCTCTATAGCTGAGGTGGGTCTAGGCCAATATCTGACTGCTGAAATATTCTTGGGATCCACCTGAACACCCTATAACGATACCACATGGCCTAGAAATGAAACTGAACTCACCCAGAACTCACACTTGGAAAATTTGGCATACAACTGACTATCCCTCAAAGTCTGGAGGACGAACCTAAGGTACTACTCATGCTCCTCTCGGCTGCGAGAGCATATCAATATATCATCAATGACAACAATAACGAATGAGTCCAAATAAGTCCTAAACACTCGGTTCATCAACTCCATAAAAGCAGCGGGTCCATTTGTCAGCCCAAATGACATCACCAAGAACTCATAATGCCCATAACGAGTGCGAAAGGCTGTCTTAAGGACATCAGACTCCCTAATTCTCAGCTGATGGTAACCAGATCTCAAGTCAATCTTGGAAAACACTAAAGCACCTTGAAGCTAGTCGAATAAATCATCAATCCTTGGCAAAGGATACTTGTTCTTAATAGTAACCTTATTCAACATCCGGTAGACAATACACATCCTCATCGAGTCATCTTTCTTCTTGAAAAATAATATTGGAGCACCCCAAGGAGAAACACTAGGCCTAATGAAGCCTTTATCCAACAAATCCTGCAACTGATCCTTCGACTCCTTCAACTCTGGCTGGGCCATACGATACGGCGGAGTAAAAATAGGCTGGGTACCCTGAGCTAACTCAATACAAAAATCAATATCCCTGTCAGGTGGCATACCCGGCAGGCCAGCAGGGAATACCTCTGAAAACTCACGAACCACGGGCACAGACTCCAGGGAAGGAACCTTGGCGCTAGAATCACGAACATAGGCCAGATAGGCCAAACAACCCTTCTTGGCCATGCGTCGAGCCTTCATATAAGAAATAACTCTACTAGAAGAATGACTAGGAGTCCCCCTCCACTCCAAACGAGGTACCCCTGGCAAGGCCAAGGTCACTGTCTTGGCATGACAGTCCAGAATAGCATAATAGAGGGATAACCAATCCATCCCCAATATAACATCAAATTCAACCATATCAAGAAGCAAAAGATCAACCTGAGTCTCCAGACCACCAATAACTACTAGGCAAGCACGGTAGACTCGATCTACCACTATAGAATCACCCATCGGTGTAGACTCATGCACAACAGTACTCAAGGAATCACGGGGCATACTCAAATAAGGGGAAAATATGAAGACACGTAGGAGAATGCAGAACCCGGATCAAATAACATCGAAGCCTCTCAGCTGCAAACTTAAACCGTACATGTAATAACTGTATCAGAAGCCTCAGCATCAGGCCTGGCAGGAAAAGCATAGCACCGAGGCTGATCCCCTCCAACCTGAACATCTCTGGGTCGACCTACTACGGCCTGACCTTTACCTCTCGTGGCATGCCCTCCACCTCTATGAGTCGGACCTCACATCTGGCACCCCGACCGCCACCCCTAGCTAGCTGAGGGGTGGGGGTGCGCCTGATGCAGGAACCCTGATACTGAGACCCACCATAACCTCGGGGGAAAAACCTGGAAATATGCCCCAAACCACCGCAAGAATAACAAGGCCTCTGCTGATGTGGCTGCTAACTCTGGAACTGGCCCTGTCGACCCTGATAACCACCCTGGAAGCTCTGAAGCAGCGGTGCACTGATAGGTGCTGGTGGTGCACTAATAGGAGCTGGCGGTGCACTGTGAGCTACCTGAAGTGTCGATTGATAGGGTCTGGGAGGATGACCCCTGACGAAAGAATCCCTGCCCCCAGATGAGGCTCCACTGAATCAACCGAAGTGATGGGGCCTCTTGTCAGCCCCCTGACCCACCACCCTGTGACATAATCATCTCAATCCTCCTGGCCACATTGGTCGCATCCTAGAATGAAATATCAGTACCTGACTCCTTGGCCATCTGAAGCCTGATGGGCTGAGCCAAACCCTCAATAAACCTCCTCACTCTCTCACGATCAGTGGGGAGGATCATAACAGCATGTCGAGCTAGAGTGATGAACCTGGTCTCGTACTGAGTGACAGACATAGATCCCTGCTAGAGGCGCTCAAACTGCCTCTGAAGATCCTCCCTCTAAGTAACTGGAAGGAACTTCCCCACGAATAACTCGGAGAACTGAGCCCAAGTCAATGGTGTAGAACCAGCTGGCCTGGTCAAGCAATAGTCTCTCCACCAAGTCTTGGCGGAACCTGAAAGACGAAAAGTAGCAAAATCAACTCCATTGGACTCTACTAGGCCCATGTTCCGAAGAACCTCATGACAGCTGTCCAAATAATCCTTGGGATTCTCTGATGGTGCACCAGTAAAGGTAGTAGTGAATAACTTGGTGAGCCCAAGTCATGCGCTTGGGAATGTATGCCAAAAGTGAATCAGGTTCCTTATCTGATTCTTGATATTAAGTTTGTTAGATCATCAAAACATAAAACAAAGGTACTTATAACCTATCAAACTTAATTACTCATTTTAGTATTTTTGAAATCGTATTTCATCAATTAAACGGTAAGAAATAGAATTTACAAGGGTTACTTATAATGTTTTCACAACTATAATAAAGGACAACTCATAAGCCCCCCCAAAATCCGATGTCACAAGTGCATGAGCATCAACTAGGAAATAAAATAAAATACAACATACGTCTGAGATATAAATTAGATAGGAGAATACAAATAACTCTGATGGAGACTCTTAAGGCTGCGGATTGTAACATGAAATGCAGCCTACGGTAAGTCCCGACAATAGTCGCGCTTCTGCGCCAGAATGATCACCAGACATATATGTACCTGCACAAAAATGTGCAGCAAATGTAGCATGAGTACGTAAATCAACACGTTCTCAATAAGTATCAGCCTAACCTCATATAAGTAATAACGAGGGATCGACATCGACACTTACTAGTGGTCATATAATACATATACAGTAAGAAGTAAACAGATATGAGGTAGAGTAAATAAACGAATTAAGAAAGTGTAAATACGTGATACGATCCTCCTCTCTACAATAGACTCAAGCTCTCAATTAGAAATTACCTCCTCAACCGGAGCATATATATATATATATATATATATATATATATATATATATAATGGACCTCACCATATAGGTTGTCATATATATAATAGACCTCACCAGATAGGTTGTCATAATTCAAATCAGGAAGACTCACGATTTCCATGAGAGTGTTTCATAGAAATGTCGATGCATACAACCCGATCTCATCATAATTTGTGTACTGCCGAGGGTCGAACAACATAAAACATAGATATATATATTATACTGTCGAGGCAAACGACTCGCTCCCATAAGAGTGTGGTACATAATCCTGTCAAAACGGACGACCCGATCACATTATAATTTGTGTATTGTCGAGGGTCGAACGACACGAACCATAGATGTATCTATCCTGCCGAGGCGAACGACCTGATCCCATTATAATTTGTGCATTGCCGAGGAGCGAACAAACCATAGATGTATCTATCCTGCCGAGGCAAACGGCCCGATCCCATACGAAGAAGAAGCTTTGACGGGTCCTTGACCCCACTCACGAAGGAACATGTGAGTTATAAGGAGCTTTGAGGAAACCTTTCCATGAGAACGCATAACACGAGAGAAATTCGTAAGAGGAGTACAGTTATTCTGCGGCTAATCATGAAACTCGTCAAATCTCTATAGTAGCAAGTCTATCACTCTACGAACATCTAGTCTTAAGTAGTAATGCAAAGTAAAAGAATTTAATAAGCAAGAGATAACCCAAATAGTACAGTTATAGCATGGCGTGAACCTGAGTCTATACGGACAATAACATGAATGTAGCTACGTACAGACTCTCGTCACCTCGTGCGTATGTAGACCCCGCAACAAGTAACACATATCAATTACAATACCTAGGGGTAGTTTCCCCCTCATAGAGCTAAACAGGACACTTGCCTCGCTCCGAAGTTTCATAACCGGCTTCAACATCGCTCTAACACCTCAACCGGTGTCCATTGCTCCAAAACTAGTCAAGCAATGTGCAAACAATACAATAATACTCTAATACTCGTAATAAAACAATTTATAACAACTCCCAACTCCGCTCGAAAAGTCAATAAAGTCAACCCTCGGGCCCACGTATCCGGATTTCAAAAATTATCGAAAATAAATATTACCCATAAATCATATGGTCTATATCCAAAAAATCATACAATTTTGTCCATGAATCGATCTTTAAATCAAGAATTTACCATTTCTCAACTTTGGAGCTCAAAATCCTAATTTCTACAATCCAAATACGGATAAAAATAATAACCAACGGAAATAATCATGTATAAACATCAAAATAAAGGTCATAAATTTACCCCCTTGCTGAGACGAGAACAACTCCACGAAAATCACCTCAAACGGAGCTCTAGAACTCAAGATATGCCCAAAATACTAAAATTCTTGCTTTAAAGCACCGTCCAGGCAATTTTTCTTCTTCGCGTTTGCGGGAAAACCTTCGCGTTCGTGAAGAGAAATTTTTCGCGTTGACCGATCAACCCAGATGTCTTTCTTCGCGTTCGCAGGACCTCCCTCGCATTCGCGAAGAACAAATTCTGCACCAGAAACCAGCAATCTTTTTCCGACACGGAAATGGGCATAACTCTCTCGTACGACATCAGAATTCAGTGATTCTTGTTGCTATGACTTCATAATTATGATACAGATCTAGTGGTTAAATTCAATTAGAAATCAAAGGTATTTTTTCTCAATATGGTACCCTTTATGTCAAATAAAAAAATGTTGAAACATCAAATAAGAGCATGATATAACCCAAACACATCTGAAACACACCTGAGGCCCCCCGGACCCCGTCCAATAACACTGACCCACTCCATAACATAACACAGACATGCTCGAGGCCTCAAATCATACCAAATAACATCAAAACTACTAATTGCGCATCGATTCAAGTCTAATGAACTATTGAACTTCTAACTTTCATGTCTGATGCCGAAACCTATCAAATCACGTCCGATTGACCTCAAATTTTGCACACAAGTCACATTTTACATTACGAACCTACTACAACTTTCGGAATCGGAATCGACCCTGATATCAAAAATTCCACTCCCGATCAAACTTCCAACTTTTGCCAAATGACCCCAAAATGACTTACGGACCTCCAAATCCACATCCGGACGCGCTCCTATGGAGCTATTCATAGACTCGAAATTTTGAACCTCCATCACCATACGGAACTATTACGGACCTCCAAAAACCTCCATCACTATACGGAACTATTCCTAGGCTCGAAATTCTGAACGGACATCGATGACATTAAAATACACTCAAACCCAAATTTATGAAATTCTTCAAAGATGCAACTTTCCACAATTGGCGCCGAAAGCTCCTAGGTCATCCAAAGCCCGATCCGAACACACGCCCAAGTCCAAAATCATCGTACGAACCTGTTGGAACCTTCAAATCCCGATTCCGAGGTCGTTTACTCAAAAGTCAAACCTTAGTCAATTCCTCCAACTTAAAGCTTCCGAAATTAGAATTTTCTTTCCAAATCAACTTTGAACTTCCCGAAATTCAATTCCGATCACATGTACAAGTCATAATACCTTAAGTGAAGTTACTCAAGGCCTCAAACCGCTAACGACGCGCTAGAGCTCAAAACGACCGGTCAGATCGTTATATAAATGGTAATCCAAACTTCTTGTAAGTTGACAATAGGAATTCAAGATAGTGTGTGTAATAATTTTCTTGCATTTAGTGTTTACACCAAGCGAAAAGAATAAGATATGTGTCAAGTGGCGGAGCATTATTTTAATTAAGTATGTCAAAATATAAAAAAGTAAATAAATAGAGAAGTACGGTGTATCAATATATAGTATATATACTTACATATTATAAGTTAATATTTTTAATTGGACATAAACACCGGATCACTTGGAATCAATTACACATACAATTTTTTATATTTAATAATGATCAAGTGATATAAGGTTTTACTTTGATTTGATGATTTTTTAATTTATTTATATTTTAATTAGACATAAACATTTGATACGAACACTTAGGATCCACTTGTCCATAAAAAAAATCGATTTGTTATTTTTTTTCAAAAATGTGTTTGTGTAAATGAGTTTTTTTCAAAAACTAAAAAGTGATTTTGGCTTCTTTTTCAAAATTTTCAGTAATTTTTTTTTCTCAATCACAAAATTATAATATTTTTTCCTGTGAAATGCATGTTCAAACATAACTTTAAATTTCAAACATTTTTCGAGTTAACTCCAACTATTACTTTTTTTAAAAGAATTACAATTTTTATGTCCAAACGTCTACTTATTCACTTGGAAGCAATTAGCAAAGTGAGCTAAAATTAAAAATGTAGGAACCACTGACTTGGCTCCAGCTTTTATGTCTGCTTCTTTACCCACTGAAATGATTCTATTTGGACATGAATAATTTCATCTAAAAAGTAGATTACTTTAACTGCACTGAGTATGACCAGACTCCACATACTCAAGAGTACTAGAATTCATGTATCATTTTCTTAAATTATATTAATATGAGAAGAATAATAATATTAATTTTTAAAATTCAAAATTCTATCTTAAAATATAAAAGTGGTTTGATTCACTTTAGTTTTAAAGATTAGATAAATTAATTCTAAAAAGCTAAAAAATACCATACAAATTGGAAGGAATGAGTAGTAAGTACTATAATTTTCTTCTAGTATTTGTCTGTAGTTGGCAAACTTGTATGACTGGTAAGTGGTAAAGAAACTTGATCGTTTGGTACGACGGATATATCGAAATAATCATGAGATAAAAATTTAATATTGTTTTATTTTTTGTTTAGTTATTAATTTTAGGATAATTTATCTTAAGATTAGAAAAATATCGGAATAACTTATACTTTATCGGAGGATAGAACAACCAATAAAAATAATACTAAGATAACTAATCTCAATATAATTAGAGAATAATTTTTCTTCAAATCAAATAACCTTTTAGGACTTAGCAGCAGAACTACTACTTATTTACTTTTAGGCTGATCCAATTTTAAGAAATATGTGGATGTCTAAACTTTTAGCCTTCACATAAAGAACCAGATCACCTAAATCCCAGGCTGGTTTATGAAAATATTTATATTTTAGATTTTGTCTCTATTTTAAAAAATGGCACATGTGAAATTATATTTTTCGGATTTTAGACTCGGGCTAATTTTCTTATATAATTTTTAGGTTACTAACAAAATATTAATTTATGATTTAACTTTTGTAATAACTTGTAAACTTTTATATCGTAGTCTAACATTTTCTCGTAAGATTTCAATTTACAAAACAATAATTTTTAATCTATTGTCTAACATGTCATCAATTGTAAAAGAAATAAACGGAGAATTATTTAATAAACATCTGATACAAAAACTATAAAAATTAAGAATTTTTTATATATACAAATTAGGATAATATTACCTGGTTTAGCTAGATTTTTTATTTACAAAAAGTAACTAAAGTTCTTTTTTATGAAATATAGAAATTCGATCAAATACTACAATTTATATAAAACTTTTTACCGTACAAAACTCGATCAAAAACTATAATTTACATGCAACTTATATACATGGTGTATATAATTTTTTGTTGTACAAAATCCAGTCATTACATATAACTTGCATATAATCTACATTCGATTATGTTAATTGTATATATTTTGTGTTGTTTGGATACCCGATATACAAAATACATAATATAATTTATTTATGTTAACCTCTTTGATTTTCAAGTTGAAACTTCAACCAAAATCACATAAAATTTTCACCAAATTTCGTAAAAATTGAGATGTAACTTCAAATGATATTTTTAACAACATGCAATACAAACAAATAACAATTTCGCAAAATTTAATTTATTAATTCAAAGTTTTGGAACTTTTTAATGACGGTTAAATGGAAGACTAAAACTGGCTTTACTCGTCGAATGGGAAATAAATCCCTGCTCCAAAGATTGTACGTTAACACCGACTCCTGTTGATGCGCATATGGCTGGGGCGAACAACAAGCTAAGTTCCATGGTAGCCATTTCTCATGTAAGCACCCAAATTTATTGTCACGATCCGAAATTCCCACCTTCGAAATCGTGATAACATCTGACAATTCACTTGCTATGCAATCAACGTTAGAATAATGTAAATTATATTTTTTACAATTCATTTTAATTAATTAGTAAAGAAACCACACAACTGGAAAATGTATAAATTAAAGTGAACAATCAAAAATAATAACGACGTGTAAATACCATCCCAGAACTGGAGATACAAGTGTACGAGCATCTAGAATAATACAAACAAGGGTCTGAATAAAAGTAAAGTTGTCTGAAAGTGTGACGATCCAACATGTTGTTTTGAGTATCTGCACTTCGCTCGATATTTTGAGGGCTCGAGTAAGTCCGTGTTATGTTATGAGACTTGTTGGTATGTTTGGACGTGGTCCCTAGGGGCTCGGGTGAGTTTCGGATAAGTTTTGATTGTGTTGCGCTCGTTTTTTTTATGCTTCGACGTTGTTTTTTCAGGCATAAGTGGTACTACATTAAGCAAATTAGCTCCAATTTCTTCTTTTATTGAAGCATTAGATCCGTATTTTAATTACGGAAACATAGAAAAAAGAATCGTCGAATTTAGACATTGTATGAGGAGTTTATGGTCATTTTACTAAGAATTGGGTTGCCAGATTTTTCAGATTTATTACGAAATTGCCACTCACTTCGTATTTAAAAATCTACACTATTTTCAAATATCAAAACCAACATATCTCATTCAATATAAGGTCAAATGGAGTGATTCAAGAGCCTAACTTAACTATAATTTCACAAGAAATCTATTGGAGGCATCAAAAGTGAGTTTCGAGATTATTTGGCACAAAAAACGAGGCAAAAACAGTGTTAAAATGAGGGTATTGTCCATTTAACATATTTTGAGTTGGGGAGCTCGGAATTGGGCATATTTTGAGGCGATTTTCACCATATGAATTGGGATAAGTGTTCTCTACTCGATTTTGGTTATATTTCATGAATCTATCTTCGATTTTAGCTTTTGGTTGATGAATTTTAAAGAGAAAATTGGGTGTTTTGGCTTAAAGTTTTATAATATGAATTTTTGAATTTTGGATATCGATTTGGAGTCGGAATTGAGTGAAACTAGTATGGTTGGACACGTAATTGAATGGCTTGTCGAATTTTGTGAGTTTTGTCGGGTTCCGAGATGTGGGCCCGGGTGTGATTTTTGGCCGAATTTGGGATTTGATTTAGGATTCGATCTTTATCATTGGAATTATTTTCTTGGGCTTTATTTGATGTATTTGAGTTACTTTTGGATAGTTTTGAGACGTTCGGAGGTCACTACGTGCGTGATGGCATTTTTGGAGCATCGCTTGGCTTGTTCTGTATTGTAATTGACTTGTTCGAGGTAAGTGTGTTGCCTAACTTTGTTGAGGGAATTTTTTCTCTTATTTTTCATTGTTTGATACCTGTTGGGGTGATACATATATGAGGTGACGAGCGTATATGAATGTGCCAAGGTTAATCATGCTTGGGTGGTGGATTATATTACATTTATGTTTGTAGAATTTCGTGACCTCTTGCTTCATGCCTCACTTGACTTCTAGATATTAAGAACCTAGTATTAAATGTTAGAATTGAGACTTAGACTATTATAACTTGATCAAATTTGATGGAACTCTGAGAATACATTGACGTGTCTAATTCAGTCATCTATAGGCATAATCATTAATACATTGTTACGAGATGCTAGATTCCATACTTGTATTGTTGATAAATTGTGGGATTTGTGGAAGTACTTGAATTATGTGTTCCTTGAGGGTTCATTGAATCATTGATGGCTTGGAAATCAGTGATTGAGAATTTGTTTGAAATATTCGTTTGGACACTCTCCTCGATGTTATTTATACTTCATGCCTTGCTATTTTATTGATATTCATATGCTTGGTAAGGAAGAGTGTAAAGCACGAAGGGTGATGCCGTACCATTTTATATTCATTATCATGCGAGAAGAGCGTAAAACACGAAGGGTGATGCCGTGCCATTTTATATCCATTATCATGTGAGGAAGAGTGTAAAGCACGAAAGGTGATGCCGTACCATTTCATATACATTATCATGTGAGGGAAGAGTGTAAAGCACGAAGAGTGACACGTGCCATATCATGTGATAGTAAAAGCACGAAGGGTGATGTCGTGCCATTTCATTTATATTTTTATGCTTTTAATAGTGTGAGGTCATGGCACGAAGGGTTTTTCCGTGCAGGTGAGGATAAAGAACATGCATTATGATGTGATATATGTTTTCCGTTTATACATTTCCGCCTTTACCTTGAGCTATTATTGTCGAAATTATATATTTTGTGTGATAGGTTGTTATTGTCCCGTACTTGACCTCAATCTCAATTGTTGTTTCGTTGTCCATGTATTTTACTTGCTTAACATGCCTATGCCATGCCTATTTCCTGCTTTAAAAATTGTACTCATGTCATACCTATTCTGTCACATTCTAGTTTAAGCTTTCCGTCATGCAAGTCAGTCACGCCCTTACTTGTTAACTTGTAAAGATCATGTGTTTCCTTCTTATTTGTCATATTTGTACTTAGGTCTCCAATATGCTAGTTAATTGATGTTGATATCCCTTTCTTTCCAATTGTTGTTATTACTCACGTGCTTTCCGTTTAGTTCTTTACTGTTGCCCACATGTATATCCTTGTCCATTGTTGTTACTCGTGTATTTCCTACTTTGTAATTCATGTTATTGTGTTTCTGTCATATGGTTGGTTCTGTTATACGTACATTTGGAAGGATGAGTTGAACGCACGAAGGGTGTTGTCATGCTAATTGATATTTATTCATATATGGTGGGGATGGGATAGAAGCACGAGAGGTGTTACCGTGCCATCTGACTTGGTATCTTGGATACACTTCTTATACCATGAAAGATTGTAAATCTTCTATTGTAGTTCCTGCTAGTAATTGTTGACTGTCCCACAGAGTTGTATACAATACTTTTGTCTATTATGTTTTGAACTGCCTATACTGTTAGTCTAATATACAGGTTATAACAAATAGCATCTTTCAACTAAAAGCCTCGTCACTACTTCGACGAGGTTAGACAAAATAATTATCAGTACATGGGGTCAGTTGTACTGATACTGCACTTTTGCACATTGCATACAGATTTTGAAGCGGAGCTACTGGTGACGTCGGATGCTGATTCGGAAGATGTTCGTGCGTTTGGATAGAGCTTCCACTTGTCTATGGTAGATTAGGTTATTTCTAATCTGTTTATGTAACCTTTAAGCAGAACATGTATTTATTTGTATCAGTTTTGAAATTCCAAATCTTAGAAGCTCGTGATTCGTACTACCAGGTCTTGGGTAAATTTGTAAATGTTCAACTAATTCTTTACTATTTTCCTATAATCTCTTTTGGATTGTATTTTCTGTTAGTTGTCTTACCTAGCGGATCGACTTATGTGCCATCATGACTAGTGGTTTTTGGGTCATGACAAGGTGATATCAGAGCACTAGGTTCGTAGGTTTTACGAGTCATGAGCAAGTGTTTAGTAGAGTCATGCAGATCGGTATGATGACGTCCATACTTATCTTTGAGAGGCTACATGGCATTTAGAAAAAAAAATTCCTTTTCTTCTTTCCTTATCGTGCGACCTTGTTTCAGCTTAATATCTACGAATTTGACTCCTTCCAATCGCTCATATGTGGTGTTTTGCACTCAATATTCGTTATGTGCCGACGATCGGTAATGCTGCAGATAGATTATGATGTCTTGTCTAGCCTCAGAAGTAGATGCAGTGTTAAATCTTCTAGTCGTTCATTTGTGTTATGAGGGGGGTTCATGATCTGGTTGGTAAGCACATATTTGGGAAGATTGGTTGGTGGTTTGGCTATTGTGACCAAGGTGGGTTCATGGCAAGGTGTCGATTTGAGTATAACCAATGGGCCATCTCCTGCCTGATGAGTTTGGACCATGTGACTCGTGTGAGGTTTCCATTCAGTGGAGTGCATATGTGATCATTTCAGATCATTTGGGGAAGTTGTTTGACTATTGCAATGATGTGTACACGCTTGGCAAAGTCTTCGGGGCGTTCTATGACCAGTATTGCATAAGTTTTTGAAGTATTCAGCTAAATAATGGTGTGGGATCGATGCATGCTATGAAGAGATGGTACTTTGAGGTGTCGATGAGGTGATCTATGGCTTCGAGCTAAGTGGTGGAGTCTACTAATGACGATCGGATTATAGGGTCATGGACCGTATCAGTTTTCGGACCGAGATATTGCTTGGTTATTTCTTTGGATGGTCATATGCTGGTGAATCATGGGTTGCTCGATGCGTATTAGTTGTGTATTGGAGATCAGAGTAAGATGAGTAGTTGTCGAGAAGGTTCTGGAGAGTTACGGGTCTTATGTAGCCTTTAAGGATTTTTGAATTTGTTTGTGGGTGAGCTTGAAAATAGTAGAGAATGGTAATCGGATCTGCGACATTTCCTTATCAAGGAAGGTCTACATGTCAATGTTGGAGTGATGCAATAAATGTCTTTGGGTTCCCAGGAAGTTCCCTCAGGACGGTCATATCGAATTGAGTTACTTTCAGGTTGGCAGTCTGCGTGACTCGATTGAGTTAGAGGCGATTGGTTCTGATTACTCGATTATGTATTGCTGAGTTCCGGAGAATTTATCATGGTTATGACCACGGTCAGAGTTGATTTTTTCTATAGGTATAGAAGCTATATTGCGTGTGGTGGTGTTCTCCTGGATTGATTTAAATGAAAGATTCTCGGGTGATAAGGTGTTCAATTTGCTTATGGTTCAGATTTGAGTGTGAGACTTTCGTAGTGTTGCGAGTTAGCATGTTAGAGGCGACGCTCCGTGTGGGGTTGAAAGGTTGCATGTACAAGGTTGCAATTTAGTTTTGGAGGGGAGGATACGAGTTCTTGATGTCTCAGACAATTTTGGGCGTTTGAAGTCTTGTTGGCACTATAGGATTCCCATCAAAGTAGAGTTCGCCTGTTGGCAGGCACATTGTGTTTTGACTTATGGGTGTTTCTCCACGAGATGATGGAGTATGAATTACGTGTCAGCTATTTGAGAAGCGGTGTTGATATTGGGTATGAAAATTTTGGTATTAGTGAGGCTCATAGACTGAATGTTCTTGTTGGCGGACTATTCCTTGATTGCGAGTTGTGAAGGAGTGTAGAAGATTGGATGATTAATTTTAGGTGTTATAGAAAGGTTGCTATAGACTTTTAGAAGGTCTATTACATGTTTGAGGATGATCGGAATTTGGTTTGGGGATTATTTTGAGCCTAGTGAGAGTGTATATTCTGTATCAGGTTGGATTTACTTGCTCTTGTGCAGTTTATTCCACATGTATATCATCGGTGGAGTGGATGTTATTCGCGCCTTGGTTTATGTCGTATGTATCTTTCTTATGCTATGACGGGTTGTAAGGGTTACATGATCCTTTGCACGCATATTGTGATTCAGTTTAGGCCTCATGGCACTATGGGTGAGGTGGCCCTTGTGATGTTGATTTGCTTATTGCACCATAGTTGTGATTGACTTTCTCAGTATTGTTTGTTCCTAATGATTTTTCCCCACAGTTATATTTTGTACACTCTGTTGTGCTTGATGTTGACGTACATGTGATCAGTGAGCCCAAGTATTATGGCTCGAAGGGTACCCTATATGGATTGATATAATGGGATCTGGTTGAACGCCGCAACGGTACAATGATGAAATGTGGTTCCTTATTTCTATTTCGTGTATTTTTCTTTCACCTTGTTGAGAATAGTCATAGTAAAATGCTAAAATTTCCCTGACTGCTTAACTTGCTTAGTAGTTTTCTTATTTAGTTTTCTTACTATTATCTGACATGTCTGAATTATTATTTGGTAGTGTACGGAATCAGGTTGTGTATGGCTCCATATGTTTATTGTTGATGCTTGTCGGTGCGACTGCTCATATTGGCTGAGATGAGGTTTCTAGACCTGAAATTTGCATTATTGTATTGGGATGAAGAAGGTTTGGAAGAATAACACTATATTTTGTTGAGGCTGTGGACAATGGCCTTGGTCGGGCGATTGAGTTTATTGGCTTATTGATCAGATGAGTGGTTAAGAAGTTATGTGTGTTTCTTTCATCATCGGTAGGGTATGAACATTTTGAACGAGGTTCTAATCGGTATAAGGTTTGCTACCAGCACCAGATTTATTTTGGGCAGTAATGATGGTCGACAGTTCCTATTGTGAGTGTCGAAGTAATGGGGTGTATCATGTGATTACATCCTGTGGTATGGTTTTGAATTGATACAGCTTGTTCAGACTTATACAGTATGTGTCTGTGGGATTCAGGTCTTGTAATGAATGCTCGATGATAGAGATTGAGTTCTAAGGTTTAAGGACCAAGGTCGAAATAAAGATCTCTAGTTATGTTGTGTTGGAAGGCTTATGTGGATCAGGGTGACGTGGGATCACCCCCGGGTTTATGCTGAGTAAGGTTCCACTGTGATTTGGTAGCTTTGGAAAGACTCTTGCATGTTCGAGGATGAACGTGTGTTTAAGTGGTGGAGGATGTGACGACCCGACATGTCGTTTTGAGTATCTGCACTTCGCTCGGTATTTTGAGGGCTCGAGTAAGTACGTGTTATGTTATGGGACTTGTTGGTATGTTTGTACGTGGTCCCTAGTAGTTCGGGTGAGTTTCAGATAGGTTTGGTTGTGTTGCGCTCGTTTTTTTATGTTTCGATGTTGTTTCTTCAAGCATAAATGGTACTACATTAAGCAAATTAGCTCCAATTTCTGTTTTTATTGAAGCATTAGATTCGTATCATAATTACGGAGCCACAAAAAAAAAGGAATCATCGAATTTGGACATTGTATGAGGAGTTTATGGTCATTTTACTAAGAACTGGGTTGCCAGATTTATCAGATTAATTACTAAAATGCCACTGACTTCGTATTTAAAAATCTGCTATTTTCATATATTGAAACCAACATATCTCCTTCAATATAAGGTCAAATGGAGTGATTCAAGATCCTAACTTGACTAGAATGTTATAAGGAATCCATTGGAGGCATCAAAAGCGAGCTTCAAAAATTATTTGGTATAAGAAACGAGGCAGAACAGTGTTAAAATGAGGGTTTTGTTCATTTAACATATTTTGAGTTGGGAGCTCGGAATTGGGCAATTTTTAAGGTGATTTTCACCATATGAATTGGGGTAAGTGTTCTCTACTCAGTTTTGGTTATTCTATGAATCTATCTTCAATTTTAGCTTTTGGTTGATGAATTTTAAAGAAGAAATTGGGGGGTTTGACCTAAAGTTTCATAATATAAATTTTTGAATTTTGAACATAGATTTGGAGTCGAAATTGAGTGAAACTAGTATGGCTGGACTCGTAATTGAACGGGTTATCGTATTTTATGAGTTTTGTCGGGTTTCGAGGCATGGGCCCGGGTGTGATTTTTTGCCGGATTTGGGATTTGAATTAGGATTCGATCTTTATCATTTGGAATTGTTTCCTTGGGCTTTATTTGATGTATTTGAGTTGATTTTGTTTAGTTTTGAGACGTTCGGAGGTCACTACGCGCGTGATGGCATTTTTGGAGCATTGCTTGGGTTGCTCGGTATTGTAATTGACTTATTCGAGGTAAGTGTTTTACCTAACTTTGTTGAGGGAATTTTTCCTTTTATTTGTCATTGTTTTCTACCTGCGGGGATGATACATATATGAGGTGACGAGCGTATATGTATGTGCCAGGGTTAATCATGCTTGAGGGTGGATTATGTTACATTATGTTTGTAGAATTTTGTGACCTCTTGCTTCATGCCTCACTTGACTTCTAGATATTAAGAACCTAGTATTAAATGTTAGAATCAAGACTTAGACTATTATAACTTGATCAAATTTTATAGAACTGATAAAATACATTGATGTATTCGGCATCTCTATGCATAATCATTATACATTGTTACTGCCGATATTTTGAGATGCTAGATTCCATACTTGTACTGTTGATAAATTGTGGGATTTGTGGAAGTACATGAATTATGTGTTCCTTGAGGGTTCATTGAATCATTGTTGGCTTGGAAATTAGTGATTGAAAATTTGTTTGGAATATTCGTTTGGACACTCTCCTCGATGTTATTTATACTTCCTGCCTTGCTGTTTTATTGATTTTCATATGCTTGGTAACGAAGAGTGTAAAGCACGAAGGATTATAACGTGCCATTTTATATTCATTATCATGTGAGGAAGAGGGTAAAACATGAAGGGTGATGTCGTGCTATTTTATATTCATTATCATGTGAGGAAGAGTGTAAAGCATGAAGGGTGAGGCCATGCCATTTCATATTGATGTTTTATACGTCAATACCACACAAGAAGGGGGGGTGATTTGTGTGGTGTCCAATTTTCGAGTGCTGTCATTATAGAAGGACATGTTTCTTCTATGTGTTCCAATTCGTACTGTTAAGGATTAATAAATGCATAAAAGTAAAGAACACATATATTTTTATGTGAAAAACACCCGGCTCAAAAGGTGAAAAAACCACGACCTACTACTCAGTAGGATTTTCTCCAAACACTTTACTACAAATCTGAGCCAACATCATTTACAAAATAAACTCTTTTGTAAACCTAAGAATTAACTCTAACCCTTATAACAACACGCCACAGGTTGTTGTGACTACGTCAAGTTAAATCTAACTTGAATGATACAACTCAAGTACCTAGTACAATTTGCTTCTAAGAAAGCTGAAAAAGATACAATTTTAGACCATCTACTAAAATAAAGTAGACTAAAAGACAACAGATGGAACTGCTTCTTCTATCTAGTTCAAGTAGCTCTAGATTCGCACTCTCCGATTTGGCTCGGACTGGTTGCAAAATTTCTTCACAAATTTTGCTCTGAATTCTTGATAAATTTTTGCTTTTGTGCGTCTATAAACAATAAGAACAATCTGTAGTTTATAGGCGTTAGTAGATACAGATTTAGCTAGAATCCTAATGCAACTCTTCCGTGGTTGAAGAGTTCTAGTCAAACTCAACTCCTAAATCCTTCCTTATCTTATATTCTATTCTTATTGAATAAGGAGTCCTTCTCCAATTTCGTTTTTCCAATCTTTTCGATAAGAAGATATCTTAATTTTACCAGAATACATTTATCTCATGCATGTGCATCTCATGTGCCTTTGACTCTGATGGTCTATGTCACCTGTGATGGACCTGGTTCATCTCGGAGTTCCTTTGTCAATCATCAAAATTATTTCCTTTCTTGGGCCAAAAAATTCCCCCTTTTTGATGATGACAAACTTTGTACTTCAAGCCTGTTTCAGCTTAGTCCAACATTGACACATATTAGAGTATTAAGCATTTATCACAAAGAATAGGTTCATTAGGTTATAAATATAACATGTTCAGAGCACAACCTATCTTCCCCCTTTTGGGATCATCGAAAAGTTGCAAAAAAAATTGTGTGAATCCCAGATTTTTAACACTTACTCATGGCCATTTGGCCAACTGCATATGCAATCATGGATTAATCATCAATAATAAACTAATAATTCAAACTATCAAAATAGACATACTGAATTAGAGCAAAAAATCAGATTTCATTGATAGAGAGAATACGATTCTTCCACAATCCACAAAATAAAACAAAAATAGTTAAAACATGAGCAACAAAAAAAAATTTTGAATCTGGGTCACTGAAAGTTCTAGGCAGGCTAGGAAATTA
>MDKI01057820.1:0-123283 GCA_005239505.1 Nicotiana paniculata | reverse complement strand
CCTGTTCATCAAGTCCATAAATGCTGCTGGGGCATTAGTCAAGCCGAAGGACATCACCAGGAATATAATGGCCATATCTCATACGAAAAGTAGTCATCGGAACATCTGAGGCCCGAATCCTCAACTGATGATATCCCAATCTCAAATCAATCTTAGAAAACACCCGGGCACCCTACAACTGGTCAAAAAAATCATCGATGCGCGTCAAAGGATACTTGTTCTTAATGGTGACCTTGTTCTACTAGCGGTAGTTGATACACATCCGTATAGTCCCATCCTTCTTCTTCACAAATAAAACTGGGGAACCCCACAGAAACACACTCGCCCTGATAAACCCATTAGCTAACAACTCCTCAAGCTTCTCCTTCAACTCCTTCAACTCTTTCGGAGCCATACGGTACGGAGGAAAAGATATACGCTGGGTGCCTGGAGCTAAATCAATGCAGAAATCAATATCGCGATCCGGAGGCATGCCTGGAAGGTCTGAAGGAAATACATCAGCAAACTCTCGAACAACTAGCACTGAATCAATCGTCGGAGACTCGGTGGTGTTGTCGCACATACGCAAGATAGGACAGACAACCCTTCTCGGCCATATGTCGAGCCTTAGGAATGAAACAACCCGGCTGGCTGCACTAACTGAGGAACCTCTCCACTTCGGCCTAGGCGACTCGGGCATGGCTAAGGTAACTGTCTTGGCATGGCAATCTAGAACGACATGATAAGGAGATAACCAATCAATGCCTAAACTAACTTCAAAATCAACCATGTCGAGCAATAGAATGTCCGCTCTGGTCTCGAACCCACAAAATGAAATCACACAGGACCAGCCAAATTCAATCTACAACCACAGAATCGACCACGAGAGTGGATACATAAATATGAGTACCCAAGGACTCGCGAGGAACATCCAGGAAACAAGCAAATAAGGCTGACACATATGAATAGGTGGATCCTGGATCAAATAACACTGATGCATCTCTACCACCTACTTAAATAGTATTTGTGATCACGGCATATGAGGCCACTGCATCTGATCGGGCCGAAATGGCATAGAATCTAGCTGGAGCACCGGATGAATAACCTCTGCTGGAATGAATAGGGGCCGGCAGAGCTCCTCCTGCCCGGCCTCCACCTCTGGGACGACCCCTGCCAGTCTCCCCTCCACCTCTGGGTGGACGAACCGCCGGTGCTGAAAGTGTAGGCAGATAGCTCTGCTGAACGGCCTTGCCCCGAAGCGTGGGACAAGTCCCCCTCATATGGCCTGGATCTCCACACTCATAACATCTAGCTGGTGGCATGGCCTGCTGCCCTGAAGAAGGACCCTGGATAGCTAGGGGGCGGTGAGAACCCTCTGACAAGGTATTGAAGTAAGGACTAGAAGACCCCTGATGACTGGAATACTCGCTTGAGGAACCCTGAATGGCTGGTGGACGGTAGGAACTCTCTGGCATGACGCCGAAATAGGGCCTCACTGGAGCACCACGGGGAGGTGGTGGAAGAGTTGAATATGGAGGCTTGCTAGCCTGGCCTCTACCGAACTGACCTCTACCCCTAGCTGGGGTACCTCTGAAATCTCCTGAAAATCTAGGTCTCTTATCCTGTTGACCCTGGTCTCTTCCCCTCGAACGATAGCCCTCAATCCGGTGAGATATCTCGACCACAAGCTGATAGGGAGTCCCCATCTCCACTTTTTGGGCCATGTTGGCCCTAATACGTGAGTGTAGCCCAACTACAAATCTCCGCACTCTCTCAGCATCAGTAGGAAGTATCATAAGGGCATGACGAGACAACTCAGAAAACCTGGCCTCGTAGTCTGTCACTGACATCTGGCCCTGCTCCAGCTGCTCAAACTGATATAGCAGCTCTTCCCTCTCGGAGGGTGGAATATACATGTTCAGGAACAGCCGAGTGAACTGCTCCCTAGTGATGGAAGGGGTACTTTCTGGTCTACCCAGGATATAGGACTGCCACCATCTGCGGGCCCTGCCCTCAAGCTGAAAAGTAGTGAAGTCCACTCCATGGGACTCCAGTATCCTCATGTTGTGCAGTCTGTCCCTGCACCTATCAATAAAGTCTTGGGCATCCTCTCCCTTCTCACCTCCGAAGATAGGAGGGTGAAATCGGGTTCATCTATCGAGTAACTTCTGCGGATCGCCATCCGCAGCTGGTTTGAGCTCAGGTGCTGCTGCTACTGGCTGGGCTCCACCCACGAGCAGTGTACCCGGGGTCTGATAATATGCTGCTGCATAGCCTGCGGCCTGGGACGTAGGGTTCTTAGCTCCCCCTCCTACCTGAGATGTGGCAGGATCCGCTGGAAATAAACCACCCTACGTCATAGTGTCCATAAATCTCTTCATACGGCTTATGACCTCCTGGAAGCCTGGCGCCGTCATAAAGTCTACTAGGACAGGATCTGCTGAGGGCACCTCGCCCTGCCCCTCTGTGATAGGATACTCTGTCGGATCTGTTAGGTGTGCTATTGGAACAGCTCAGGGACGCCCTCGCCCCCTACCTCAGGCCGGTTCCCGCCCCCGGCCTCTGCCACAGCCTCGGACGACGGGGGTAGCGGTATTTCCCGGGTCTGGAACGTCAACCGCATGAGTCCTCACCATCTGTGAGAGAATAGAAGAAAAAGATTTAGTAAACCATAAACTGCACGATAGAACATGAATAAAGAGTGGTTTCCTAACACCCTACCCGAAGATAAATACAGATGTCTCCGTATCGATCCGCAAGACTCTATTAGGTTTGCCCGTGACTTGTGAGACCTACATGAACCTAGAGCTTTGATACCATGTTGTCACGATCCAAATCACAATTTAGGTCGCGATGGCGCCCAACTTCGATGTCAGGCAAGCCAACTTTAATTTACTTGTGATCCCTTTTTAATTCATAAAATAATTCACCATACTTAAGAGGTTTTTCTTTCAAAAGCATAACTTTGAAGTAAATTAGTGACTTGAAAGACCAAAGTGAGCAATAAATATAGTAATCACCACCATCATTACAACCCAAAAGAATAGAATATCCACTACGTGGGCATGCCAGGAACTGGCGTCACAGGTCTACGAGCATCGAATAGAAACTAGTATCCAAAAGAAAGTACAAGTTTGCCCTACTGTCTAAAGAAATAATACAGACATAATGAAAGAAAAGAGGAACTCCAAGGTGCTTCCAGAGATAAGCGTCAAGGGAAGCAACTCACCAAAAAGTCCACGCCCACTATACTTCAGGGACGAGCACCAGATGAATACCCAGATGCACCTGCCTCAGAGCCTGTACAATTAAGTACAAAAGCGTAGCATGAGTACATACACAAATATGTACCCAGTGAGTATCCCGCCTAATCTCGAAGAAGTAGTGACGAGAGGTAGACGTGATACTTACTAGGGTCGACATTTTTAAATAACATAATTTAATAGGAACTAGGCAGGCATAACAGTTGTACAAATCACAAAGATATAAATTATCAAGTATAGTTGTAATTACCTTTGCATGTCAAATTTCACTAGCATATAATGTACTAAATTCCCTTTTTCACATGAAACAGTTTATACAATTACAACAAATTCCCAGTAAATCATATAGCACATAATAGGCCGGAAGCGTATGGCCGAAGCGTCGTGAAAATAAATGTGCACTGCCGAGGGTCGAATGGCTCGAATCATAGATGCATCTATTACCCCGCTCGCAAATCGAACATGCGATGCGGTTGACATAATAGTAGGGCTATTTCGCTCACGAATCATACGTGTGACGCGGGTGCCGCATACATACATAAAATTATCAATATTAAGGAGTTAATATAGATTATACTTTAAGGAAAGAACTTAAGCAATATCATATGGAACACAACTTCCTAATATTCTCATGCCGATTCAAGGATAATAAACAACTCAAACTACGTTTAGGAATACATGTAAGGCACATATAAGCATGCTCGTGACTCCTAGAACTACCCAACATAACATAGTAGTAGCTACGCACGGACTCTCGTCACTTCGTGTGTGTGTAGCCCCCCCAAATAAGGATGTGCAATTATTTATATTCGCCTATGGGGACAATTCCATCTTACAAGGTTAGAAAGGAGGCTCACCTTGTGTCGAACCTACTCTCCGGGTCAAGAACGCGCCCGAAACTCCAAACTCGTCACCCAAGGACTCGAAACTAGCCAAATGTTACACAAATACATCAACTAATGCTCAAAAGTATTGAATTTCACTATTTAGTTAGCCAATTTAGCCTACTTTGAAATATCTCAAAATACACCCCTAGCCCACGTGCTCGGATTTTGGAAATTTTCGAAGGAAACACTTACCCATAGCCTAAGGATCGTTAATATATAGTCTTTGTATGATTCCATGGGCAAATTTCGTGGTAATTTTCCAAATTTTCATAAAACCTAGATTTTCACTCTAACCCGTGGTTTTGCACTAATTAGGAGGTTAATCTACCTAGGATTTCATGTATTAAACTAATATTGGAGTATAAATGACAGTGGTTCCGCACCTGCGGCTCAAGGACCGCACCTGCGAGCAAAGGCTCGCACGTGCGAAAATGGACGAGGAAGCCTGGGCCCGCACCTGTGTGAGGAGACCGCACCCGCGGCTCCGCTCCTGCGGAACTTTGTCCGCACCTGCGTGAAATAGGCTACCCGCTGGGGGTCGCACCTGCGAGGCTGTGATCGCAAGAGCGGCCTCGCACCTGCGACTGGGCAACTGTACCTGCGGTCACGAGAGAACAAGTGCAATAGCAGCTATTTCAGCTGGTGTTTTCCCTCGTGTGGTGTCTGGGAGGCACCTGGTGTAACGACCTGACCGGTTGTTTTGAGCCCTAGCGCGTCGTTCAGTGGTTCGAGGCCATGAGCAGCTTCATTTCAAATGTTATGACTTGTATGTGCTGTAAGAATTGAATTTCGGGAAGTTTAGAGTCAATTTGGAAAAAAAATTCTCATTTCAGAAGCCTTAAGTTGGAAGAATCGACTAAGACTGGATTTTTTGAGTAAACAACATCAGAATCAGGATTTGAAGGTTCCAGCACGTATGATTATTTAGGACTTGGGCGTATGTTTGGATCAGGTTTTGGATGACCCGGGAGCGTTTCGACGTATATTGTAGAAGTCAGCATTTTAGAAGAAATTTCATAAGTATGGGTTGAATTGCATTTCAGTGATATTGATGTCTGTTTGGGATTTCGAGTCTGGGGATAGCTCCGTATGGTGATTCTCGAGTTGGGAGCGTGATCGGATGTGAATTCGGAGGTCCTAGGTTATTTTGAAGTCATTTGGCTAAAGATAGAAATTTGGAGTTTTTTTTAGAAATCTGAACGAAAGTGGAAATTTTGATATCGGGGTCAGATTCCAATTCCGGAAGTTGGAGTTGGTCCGTAATGTCGAAAAAGACTCGTGTCAAAATTTGAGGTCAATCGGACGTGATTTGATAGGTTTCAGCATCGAATGTAGAAGTTGGAAATTTTAAAGTTCATTAAGCTTGAATTGGAGTGTGATTCATGGTTTCGGCGTTGTTTGATGTGATTTGAGGCCTCGAGCAGGTCCGTAGGATGTTATGGGACTGGTTCGTGTGATTGGACGGGGTCGCGGGGGCCTCGGGTGTGTTTCCGGGTGGTTTCAGATATTTTCGGGCTGTTTTGAAATGGCTGATGCTGGTGTCTGGTATTGTTCTTCATGTTCGCATAGATTCCATCACGTTCGCGAAGAAGGATTTGGCTTCTGGGACTTTATTCTTCGCGTTCGCGAAGGGTGCCTCGCGTTCGCGAAGAAGAAAAATCTCTGTTGCGAAGGTCTGACTTTAGAAGCTTATATCTCGAAATCTCTAAGGAATTGGGAGAATACCAAAACATAAAAGTTGTAGATCTTGGAGACTAGTTTTCAGAACATTAAACTATTTGTCATTTAGAGTTTTGTGCAAGAAGTTATGACCATTATACTATAGGCTTTCTGGGAAGAGTTTGGAATTGCCTTTCGAGATTTTTTGTTCTTCGCGAACGCGAGTGTAGGCCCGCGAATGCGAAGAAGACTTGCCTGGCAGTGTTTAAGTTTGCAAAAAATGGGTTAGGCTCATTTCATCTCATTTCCTCCATGGGAGACGACCTAGGGGCGATTTTGGAGCTCCATATTCATCATCTATGTCAAGGTAAGTGATTCCCACCTATTTCAAGTTAAATACTTGGATTATATATTTTTTTAACAAAGAAATTCATAGAAAATTAGTGAAAACTTGGGATTTTTGTAGAAAACCTAGAATTTAGTATTTTTAGATTTTGACCATTAAATAGGACATGGGATTTGGAATAAAATATATATTTGAGCTCGTGAGGTTATGGGTAATGTTTATCTTCAAAAATTTTCGAAATCCGGCAAGCGGGCCTGAGGGTGATTTTTATCGACTTTTCGATCGGGGTTAGGAATTGTTATAAATTGGATTCTAATGTATGTTTGAGCATACATTAATGGATTTGCGTAATTATTGGCTAGTTTTGGGGCGTTGTGCATCAATTTGAGTCATCGGACGGGCTTGGAAGCCGACTATGAATCTTCGGAGTGAGGTAAGTCTCCTATCTAACCTTTTGAGGGGGAATTGTCCCCATAGGTGAACTAATTTAATATGTGCTACTATTTGTGGGGCTACGTACGCACGAAGTGACGAGATTCCGTGCGTAGCTACTATTATGTTTATGTCCGGGTAGTCTAGGACCCAAAAACATGTTCTATTTGCCGTACTTGTAATCTTACTGATGAAATTAAAATGTTTTAACCTTATCGAACTTGGAAAATGAATTTCTAGAAAAGATTTAAATACTATTTTCATGACCATTAAAAGAGAAATTGTCATTTACTTGAGTACTTGATTTTCCCGATGTAGTCGGGGTGGATTGTTGGAATGTGCATGACTGTGTGTGACTGCTTTGCAATTTATATTCTTCGAGTGGGGTGATTTCTTCCACTACTCTCATGGGAGGGGGCCGTACACCACGGCGGGTTAATAGATGCATCTATGGTTCGAGCCTTTCGACCCTTTGACAGTGCACAATTTACATTTATGTTGGTTTGGGCCGTTCGACCCTCGGCATTGCTTGCGCATGATATTACTGCGTATTTGCTGTGACCTGATTACTGGCCTGGAAATTTTATATTGTCAACTGAAATGATGAGGATTTTAAAATGTTAAACGTGAAAGAAGTTGCTATTTAATGTCGCTACTTGTTAACTTGCCTATGATATCTATGCTTAGAGTCACCCTTAATTATATTAAATTGACCTCTAGCAAGTGTTAAATTCGACCTCTCGTCACTACCTCTTCGAGGTTAGGCGGGATACTTACTGAGTACACGTTATTTTAGTACTCATGCTACACTTGCTGTGCATTTTTATTGCACAGGTACATTCATAGCTGGTGGCCCTGTTTGATGCAGTGATGTGGCTGACTTGGAGACTTAGACGAGCTGCATCATCCGGAGACGACCGCAGTAGGAAAATTCTTCCTCAGATGTATTGTATTTATTTTAAATTTCTTGTCCAATTTGTATTTTGGACAAGTATTGTAGTACAATGTATAATTCCTATAAAATTTGCTCATGCACTTGTGACACCGGGTTCTGGGAAATCATTGATTTATTCACTATTCAAATTTGTTAAGATATTATTGTTTACTCAGTGAAAGTTCGTTAATTATTATTTAAGAAAATGAAAAAGGAATGACTTCGAGAACTTTAAAATAAAGATTTAATTTATTTATTAAGTGTTGGCTTGCCTAACAGTGGGGTCCGACGCCATCACAACCTTAATGGATTTTGGGTCGTGACAATGTGGTATCAGAGCCCTAGGTTCCCTTAGGTTTCACGAGTCATGAGAAATTCTAGTAGAGTCTTGCGGATCAGTACGGAGACGTCTGTACTTATCTTCGAGAGGCTACATGGCTATTAGGAGTATTTCCCTTCTTGATTCCTCATCGTGCAATTTGATTCCTTCGAGGTTGATGCCTACGTTTCTTCCTACTCAATATTACGCGTCGCGAAGCGCTTGCTATAAATCGGGAATTGAGGAATTGTAATGGTACTTCAGATATGGTGCGTGATATTTTTCCATGCATAGTTGGTTGGGGCTATTATCGTTGCTTTGCGGAAGAATATTATGTGGTTTCAGCTCAGTAGTTGTATTTCTGAGAGCTTGGAGGCTATGCTCAGGTTGTTATGATGCTCACGAATGGTTATCGTGCAGTAATGAGGTGATGGTAGGAGGCCTGCCCATATGTCAGGGCCAAGAGTGACTTGATGGGAGTTCTACTCAGGGCATGATTCCGAGATTTCAGTATTTTATTTCCGGCGGAGGTAAATAGAGTCATAAGACTTGGCGTTTTCAAGTGAGGTGGAATCTTCATATGTGATGTGGTATTGCCGTCCTTGATCGAATAGAATGTGTTAATTTCGCCGGTGTTATGATCTTCTACGATTCGCCTTTGGGGCGGGAGATGGTGAGATAGTATTGAAGAAGCAAGTATAAAAGATCGCGGTGTGAGGTGGTTCAAGATTGAATAGGTATTTCTAATGTTGATGGCTCGAGAAGGGAATCTTCGGAAGGGGTTGAAGTTAGTAGCAATCTATCGGGTCAAGTGCTACAAAGATAGATATTGGCCTAAGGAAACGGCTGGGCGGCAAGGGATGAGGAAGGACACGTGGGAAGTATCAGACATTGGTTAAATTTCTAGAAGTCCAGGTGTAAGAAGCAAAGTCGAGTAGATTCTTAAAGGAGTTAGTTTGACCAAAGTGGGAGAGTGACATCGTAGCATATGAGTTATGTGGTAAGTTGCTGCACATCTTGAGGAGAAGTTTGGAGTGATTTGAGAATTTTAGTGGACGGTGATTGGGTCCACCTGCTTAAATTGAAATATTGGCTATTTCGGTGGAAGATTGGGTACAACAGAGGGAGTTGTTTGTATGAAGGAGGATGAAATGTGACTTTGGATTGGAAGGTGTTGTCGCATATTTAGTTGATGTCGATAAAGAGTGAAAGGACTAGTATAGTTGGTGAATGAGAACGGGCTTAGGATGGGTATTGATGTTGTAGTGATTGTTCCCCGTGCAGCGACATTGGAGGATGTCGTCATGTAATTTCCACATGTGGGTTATCTCCTGTGAGCAGGTTAGTGGTCGTGTGGTTGACAAGGTTTCTGCGAGGGATTCTATTGACTATTCGGTAAGAGGTCTAATATATGAATATTTCTAGAGATGCAGATTGTTCATGAAATGAGAACAAAAGGATTTCAAGAAATTTGGCGAGTTGGTTATGCATGATCAGGTCAATCTTAGTGGGTTCCAAAGTTGTGTAATAGTAGCTTCAAGTTAAGTGGGAGAGGGTCCCACCGCCTATGATTTGGGTTGCATGGTTATCTACTGGTGAAAATTCTAGTTGTCGGCATAATGATGGGGTAATGTAGCCAAGGGAAGAGGGCTTAAGTCGTAATTTAAGCAAAGGAATTGTTAGGGAGTGCTATAATTGGCCTTGTTACCTTGTGTTCAGGTTTTGGGAAGATTCAGGGCTTATGCTTCGTACAAAGATGATTTGCAAGGGAAGTTGGCCAGTCGAGTGATTTATTAAGATAGGTGTTCAGGTGCCAGCGGAGCCATGGAGTTGATTAATTCGGGACCAGGCCAAAGTGGATGACTCTCAACAATGGTTCTAATGAATTCAAAGGTTACGAATGCGGTGTTTAAGGGTTTCAAGCCCGCAGTATGGCTAAGGATCGGGCTCTTGCAGTAAATTATGACAGGAGGCTCGAAATGTTCCAGGATGTTTTCGGCTCGCAGTGTAGTATTGGAGGAATGAGAGGAATAAACTCCGAATTTGTAGAAAGGATTATCAGGATGGGTATGCCAGTCAAAGATGTGAATATGCGTGCAAGGAGGGCATGAAACGGTTCATGGGTCTGGAAACGAAGTGGTATCGTGGAATGGAGTCACTCAAGGTGAGTGCGAATTGAGTTGCTATGTGTTGATTGGGGTTATCATTATTCCTGCGGTGAGTGCGAATTGAATTGAGGTACGAGATGGGTCGTGTTATATGAGCTTATGGAAATTATAGTTAAATCTTATTGTGGTATCGTGGCGGTGTTAGTGTATGGGCATTGTGAGTTATTGTTCATATTTATATATGGCTTGAGCCAAGTGGGGAGTCTGCTTTTGATAAGTCGATTGCGCGGCTGAGTGTCGTATCAATTTCAGTTTGAGGTATACGGGTGAATCAGGTATGTCCTGCAGAGGCAGAGTTTGAGGATTTGCATGTTTTGTGATTGTGAGAATTCACTCATGTGTTGTGATGGTTCTCTTGAATTGAGTTAAGTAAAAGGTCTTTACATGATGAAGTGTTTACCCTATTAGTGGTTCAGGAGTTATGATGAGATTCATGTGCGAATGCATATTGGCATGTTAGGTGCAGTGACTAATATGAAATTTGGAAGCGAGGATCAAGGTTGCGGTTTGGTGTTTCTAAGAATGTCACGAGCTCAGATGAGCAGGAAAGGGATTTGAATGTTTAGAGTAAGCTGGTAATGTCTTCGACATCTCCTGAGAGCAATGTTTTGTGAAAGATGCTTTGCATACTGGTTATGAATTCTTGAATTGCTTTACAACGTTTGTGTGGCCGGTGGTATGGAGGTGCAGACTTGTTACCTAGTGCATAAGGTCGTGGAAGCGTATTCCACGAGAAGATTGTATGAGCATGACCTGTAGTCACTTAATTGATTGAAGGTTTGAACCAAGTATGAAGGATGTGGTAAGATGGCTTATTTAAGAGTTTATGCCTGGAGGGCGCTCGGTTCATTTGGTTGTGGTAGTTTCTCCCAGCTATGACGGTTGTTCTTATGTGTTATGAGAAAAGTGGTGTATTATGGACCCAGGTAAGGCTATTATCCTAGTTCGGCGCGAGCAGGGTCGACTCGAGGTTTATGGACGGATTTAAATATGATTATGGGCTCCATTTGAGTCAGGTGTATTCATTTCGGTATGACGCTTCTCATGGAGAGGTATTAGAACATCAGATGTTGTTCCATCTTCGTTCATTTCATGTATATTATGTTGTGCCATGTGTGTTGTGAAACGGCTTGATAATTTCTTATGTGTTGAGCTTCCACGTAGTGATGGTGTTATGTGAGCAGGATAGCCCTTGAGATTCAGAGTATATATATCGCACCTCAGTTGTGCTTGAGTTTTGTAGCGTATGGCTTTATCAGTCTCCCCAGGTTGGTATTACGCACTTAGCGTGCTTGTGACCGATATTCGATATTTTTTGGTAATGACCGATTCAGCTCGGTAAGTATCTCCTTATGTGGGTTTTATGTGTGGATCGGGTGGCACGCCTCCACGGGCATGTTAAACGTGAAAGTAGTTGCTATTTATTGTCGCTACTTTTTAACTTACCTATGATATCTATGCTTAGAGTCACCCTTGATTATATTAAATTGACCTCTAGCAAGTGTCAAATTCAACCTCTCGTCACTACCTCTTCGAGGTTAGGCGGGAACTTACTGAGTACACGTTATTTTCGTACTCATGCTACACTTGATGTGTATTTTTATTACACAGGTACATTCATAGCTAGTGGCCCTGTTTGACGCAGTGATGTGGCTGACTTGGAGACTTAGACGATCTGCACCATCCGGGACGACCCGCTGCCGGCAGATTCTTCCTTAGATGTATTGTATTTATTTTAAATTTCTTGTCCAGTTTGTATTCCAGACAAGTATTGTAGTACAATGTATAATTCTTAGAAAATTTGCTCATGCACTTGTGATACCAGGTTCTGGGAAATCATGGGATTTATTCACTATTCAAATTTGTTAAGATATTATTGTTTACTCAATGGAAGTTCACTAATAATTATTTAAGAAAATGAAAAAGGAATGACTTCGAGAATTTTAAAATAAAGAATTAATTTATTTATTAAGTGTTGGCTTTCCTGACAGTGGAGTCCGGTGCCATCACGACCTTAATGGATTTTGGGTCGTGACACCTGGGCCCACCCGAGCCCCCGTCCAAATACACCAACAAGTTCCAAAGCATAATAAGGACTCGCTCGAGCCTTTGGAACACCCAAAACAACGCTAAAACTCAAAATCACATCCCAAAACCCCTAGAATCATAACTTACGAACTTGAAGTGCTTGAATTCGCTAACAATGCTCCGAACCGACCTATACTACTCGGAATAACACCAAATTTTGCAAGCAAGTCATAAATGACATAATGGAACTATTTCCGGTCTCGGAATTCTTTTCAGACCTCGATAACACAAAAATACGTTCCAAGCCAAATTTCAAACTTAAGGAAACTCTAATTTCAATATTGGGCACCGAAATGCCCCCCGGTCATCCAAAACCCATTCCGAACATACACCCAAGTCCGAAATCATCATACGAAGCTACCGGAACCGCCGAAACTCGATTTCAAGGTCGTTTATTCAAAATATTGACCGAAGTCAAACTTTGGCCTTAAAGGCCAACCTTAAGGAACCAAGTGTTCCTATACCACTCTAAACGCTTCCGAATCCCGAACCACCCGTCCCCGCAAGTCATAAGTCATAATAAGCCGCTAGGGGAAGTTCATTTATGGGAACGGGGTCCTGATACGCAAAACGACCGGTCAGATCGTTACACAAATAATTACAAGTGTTAATTGATAATTCCACTTTTTAATTCACTCGTTAACTAATTTTTTCTTATTCAATTAGATAAAAATTAGAATTAGAGTTAATTGATATATTATTCATAATTGATTGAAATAAATGACGATAAAATGTTGATTATTTGACGTCATGTAGATTGAATCATTAATTGCTCAATTAATCATTTTTCTAATAATATTACGGGATTTATTCTTTAAGTGATTAGGGTATTAAACTAAGTGGTTTTACTCTTAATTAACTTGTCAATTAATTTACAACTAGATAAAACTAAGTTAAAATTAGTTACTACTTTTAAAATTTTAATTTGAATTAATTAATTAATTAAGCTTAAAATCGGACCTGGGCTAAGATTCTCCAGACCCAGTCTCCCTTCCCCAATAACCAGCCCAATTTAATTACAATTGCCCAGCCCAGACCACGCAAAACGACCCCGTATTAAGCCTTCTCTTATCTTAGCCGTTGGATCACTTTGATCCAACGGTCCGGTACTAGTCATCCCAATCCCTATATATATGTCCTAACGAGCCCCTAGCCCCCTCAGAACTCACCCCACTCGCCCGTCTCTCTCACAGACCTAAACACTAGCCGCCATTAGACCCCACTGGTTCCGCCGCCTTCTGCCACCGAAAATCGCCTACCGGTGGCGGACCACCACCAAATTAAACTAAAACTTCACCAGGCAATCCCCTTCCTCCCCTTAAACCCATCTCACCATTGATTTCCCCAAACAAACATCAAATTTTGAGTAATTTCAGATCTAAGAATCTGAAAAAACCTAAAATGCTACAACAGTCGACTTCGAACGATTCAACGGTTCAGACCTACATGAGTCAGTTTCTCTTGATAAGAGCAATTGATTCATGTGGGTTTGACTCGTTTTCAAACCCTCCGGAGTCCGGCCAAGGTTTGGCGATTTAATTTTTTTCGGCCAAAAATCCCTTTAACGGGTATCACCTTGTCTCTTTACTGTCTCTATATGAAATCATGTTAATTATTGTTCGTTTTATTTCTGTTTGGGATTAGTTTATCCCTTTTTTTAGTATTCTGTGCTTATTTGTTTTTGTTCTTAAGCCAAAAACCATAAATACTCCATCTTTGATAAAATAGTGTTTTTCGTTACTGTCAGGTCTAGATTCTGTTTTCTCGTTCATTGTTCTTCCACTGTTCATGTTTGTTTGACTTGACGAGTTAAATTTTGTGACCTGTTAATTAGTAATAAGGGTTTCTTGACAATCTTGATTCGATTTATCATTGTGTGCATTGTTCCTTGTCTCGTTCGATTGGATTATTTGTTAACATTACGACTCTTTTTGTTCATGTTAGTAAGTATGTAGTCGTTAGGGTTTACTGACTTTCTTTAAGCATGATCTTCTTTGTTGATTAATTGCTTCATGGTTTATTTGAGTATTTTATAATTAGGTTAGTTAATTAATTGCCCAATCAATTAGGAAATTAGTTAATTCCGAACTAGTGTATGGTCGTGAATTAACTCAAGATTAACTTAATTAGTGACAACCTTCTAAAAAAAAGACACTTGTTTAATAGGTTAACCTAGGATAATAATTTACTAAGTCTTAAAATCTGTTTAAGATAATTAGCTTAGGACTAATTAACTAAAACAAATCATTAACCTAAGTTCATGGAATTGAATTAATTAACCTAAACTAATTAATCGACCTATTAAACTAGAATTAATACATAATAATAAAATTAACCTAAACCTAAAATAACTAATAGTATAGTTAGAAACTAACTCTGAAAACGTAATTAACTAATTAAGCTAATTATCTAACCTAACTTCCTAAAAGAGACTAGACCTTTAATTTCATTAAGGGTTTAGCATGACTTACTAAGTTAGAATTAGTCAACAGCTAATTAACTTAATTCCTAAACAAGTCTAAAATCATTTAGGAATTAAATCACTTAATTAACTAAGTCTTAATTTCTAAAAAGATAAATCACTTCTTTTATATAAGTCCTAGAACAATTAATTAGTCACATAAGGTCCTTTAATTAATAACCCAAGCCCAAATCAAGGTTAATCTAATTCAAGTGATGACTTTATAATAACTAACTAAGTCTTAATCCTAGTTAATAATAGCTAATTAAGTTTAATTAACTAAAGTAACTAATTAGGATCAACTAACCCCAGTTAATAGGTAACCCCAATCAACCTTAACCTTAGTTACCTAAACTGTAGTTACCCCAATCAACCGTAGTTCTAGGGACTTTAAAGGGTAATTTAGTATTTTAGTTGAAGCAATCTTGGGTGTAACATACCAAGAACCTTCTAGAATTAGAAAATCAAAATTTTAAGGGGTATTAGGGTCATTGTAGGGGCTGGAAAGTTTCTGGAATAAGAGCAGCTGTCCCAAAAGATAAGGGTGACAACTGTCTATGTACTATTTCAGCCCATTATATAGGGAATATGCTAGGTATATCACATCCCCAAGTCCCTTATAAATACACCCATTTTCCACATTAGAAGGACCTTCTCTTTTAAACTCTATTTACTCTCTTGGACACTGACTTAGCTACTGAAAAACACTTGGAAAAGACAAAAAAAAAATCAGAGTTAGTTTCTATTTACAAGTCAAATTTCGAAAATCAGTAAAACAAAAGAAAAGGCTTATCTCTTCGTCTTGGTTCTGAGTTCTAATCCTTCTTGTTTTGGTGTTCTAATTTCGAAAATCTGCACACATATTCAAGTTCTGGGCTAGTTTTTCTTGTTTGTTATTATTTTGTCTTGGCTGGTGGATCTGCTGTTGTTTCTGCTTGGGTCTATTCTTTCTTCTTGCTGTTTTGCTATTCTTAGCCTGACCTTTATTTGGTCAGGTCTTTTGTATTCCTTCTCTTAAAAGGTATGTAACACTTAACATTAAATGAAGTTTTAGATCTGAAGCATGTTGTCCCTTCTTCATGAATCTGTTTTTCTTGCTTAAGTCTGTTTATATATAAATCTATGTGCCAAAATATGATGTTGAAATATGGGTGCATGTTCTTTTATTTATGTTAAAGTTTGAGTGTTATATTGACAAGACAAGTATGTTTGGTCAAGTTTCTAACTTATGAGGTTTTACCTGAATCTATTTCATCTTAACTGTCATTATCCCTTGTGTGATTACGTAATTGAAGTCATAGTAAGAGTCATTAGGAAATAGCATTAAAGGGTAGTGAATCTGACCCCCAATGGTCAAATTCACCACATAAGGGTGCTTAAATATTGGTCTGGATGGCTCAGACCCTATATAATTAGATGTCACTGTGGATAGCAGTAAAGGGGTCGAATCTGACCTCTATAATGATCAAATTCACCCCAAAGTAAGTGCACAAACATGAGTTTAATTGCTGAAAATTACCCCCTTTGAGGGCATAAAATGGGTAATCGAAAAGGGCCTTAGAGTAAGGAATTTGAATCCCTTAAATTGTTAGATTCATTCTCTAAAGAAGCCTAGAATAGTCAAAGTCATGGTATAGGTATGTGTTGAGTGTCAAAGAAGTACAAAAGACGACTTTCATGGAGCTAAATCTGACCCCTTCTATGGTTAGATTCAGTCCATAAAAAGGCATGAACATATTTTGTTCTCCTAGGGCATCATTAAGGTTGAATCTAACTTCCTTTATGGCTAGATTTATCTTACAAAATTCCCAAAGGTCTGTCGTTAATACTGTCCAAGTATTCAAACTTTGGACTTATAATTTTAGATTAACATTGAAAAATGCAGGTTTAAGTCTTCGAAGAACATGTTGCTGGCTTGCACATAAGCAACAACTAGTTTCCTTTTTTCCTTTTTTTTATCTTAGTAAAAATCTATATTATTATGGTTTAGGAGTAATGTAATAGCATATCTACAGTCTTTTATATACATCTTTTCCTTTTTAGTTGTAAACATGGACTGAACTATATAAAATTTATGATCAGTTGTATTTTCCTAAATCTGAAATGTTTATTATTATAGCAGTTATGGGTCAGACCTGCTAAGGTCACTCAAGCTGGGCCAGACTCGTGAGCATGGCCCAATTGAGCATGATAGAGTCTGAAATTTCAGGATATGGGGACTGGAATATTAGACCCATTAACTGTGTTAAACAATCTGTAGCAAGTCTTTTCTCTTATGTTGTTAATTAGCATGAGGAATATTTCATTTACAAAATTTACTATAAATTTCTCACTATTGAACACAAATGAATTTTCAAATCCAGCATCAAAAGATAGAGTTCAAATCTGAAATTGTTAAAGACTGTTTTGTTCCAACTAAAACATAGCAAAATTGCAGTTTTACATACTTTAGTATTTTATGATTTAATTCTTTTCCTAAAAAATAATCAAATGGTTTTAACTCAAGAAATGTCGTTAGTTTTGGGTTTTTTCAAACAACCGTTCGTAGCAAAGTTTAAGAAAAGTCCTTTTGGATTCATGAATCATGTATAAATTACCCTCATTTAATAAATAGGTCAAATGGTAAGGTAACCTTATTTGTCTTTACATAATATTATATCCGTAATTCAAACTTTCTTTACTTATTACTATATAATTCAAAATGTGTTGGCATGTTTATTTCCTAATTGTCTTATTTGCTTTTATTTAGTTTGAATCGTGTATCTCCTTTTCAAAAGGATGGCCTAAAGTGATCAATTTGGGATAAACTAGGTCATACCCCAATCCCTCGACTTGATTTAGAATATCCAATTTAGATATAGTGAATCTAGAAACTCCTATTAGATATTGAATGCCTTAAACTCAGAAAATAAATCAATATTCGGAGTATACGTTTTACGTAACTTTGAAAGAAAACAACTAAAATATACCTTTTTCTCAAATTGTATATACGTTTACGTAACACAAATAAAGACTAAAATGAACACTCGTAGAGACACTTTTAGGAATGAATTTCTTAAAATTATCGGATATGCGTACACGCCCGCATGACGTGATTCCGGTTTCTTTTTGACAATAAAACGAAATACGCGCTTGCGGAGCTTTATTTATCTCCTTAAATGAGTTCAGTATCGAGAATTATGTACACGTCCGCATGACATGATTTTAGACCCATTTCAAACTTTACGGGTTTTACACATACGTGACCCATCTCAAAATAGCTCTTTAAATAATTTTGAATAATAAAAGCGGTAAAAATATATAAATGCACTTAGGTACTGTCACGACCCATTTCCGGAGTCGTGATGGCGCCTGTCGTGGAACCAGGCAAGCCATCCATTTTATCTAACTAAATACAATTTCCAATAAAATATCCTTCTTAACAAGTCTGTGGATAAAAATAAAAATAAACCAAAATTTGGAAACCAGTTTATGAAATTCAAAACCCAAATCCTACAAACCCCGGATCCAGTGTCACAAAGTCATGAGCTGCTAGTACTTAATACAGCCAAAAAGAAATGATCAACATAGTCTGAAAATAAATACGACAATAGAAACTGAAGAGAAGACGAGATCACGGTCGCCAGCTGCTACCTCATCAATTCTGATGAAACTGCTGCTACTCACTAACCAGAGCTGAATCCCGCTATACCTGGATCTGCACACAAGGTGCAGGGGGTAACATGAGTACACCAACTCAGTAGTAACGAAACCAAACTACGGGCTGAGAGGTAGTGACAGACTAAACCTCTGATAATTCGAACAACAGTATATAACTTGGACATGACAGTAATATATCAGGAAATAAACACGATGCATCAACATATGTTTGTAACTCTGCATACTAGCATGAATTCATATGGAATCGAGAATGATGTATACTCAGTAATCAAACTCTCATAAGGTGGTCCACTCAGTACTAGAATACGGCCTTCCGGCCCAGGGAAAATCCATCCCGGATATTACATAACACAACTGACACAGTCACCTAGTACTGAGGAAAAAGGGCGATCCAACCCCCACGGAGAAGATCCATCTCCGGAACATAATAACCACGGAGAAAATCCATCTCCGGAACATAAGCCCCACGGAGAAGATCCATCTTCGGAACATAATACTCGGACAAGATCCATGTCTAGGGAAATCCATCCCTTAATAATTGTGCGCTCACTGGGGGTTTAAAGACTCCGGAAGGGCTCCTATCAGCCCAAGCGCTATATCAAGCCAACAAAGATATAATTCTAGGATCGTTGTGGTATGCAGTCCGACCTAATATCTATCTCAAAACCAGGCTCCAAGCCTCACTCAGTCAGTACCTTCCAGTCTCACTCACAATGCTCTAACATATGAAAATCAGCCCACACCAATGATAATATAGAATAAACTAGCAACTTACAAGACTGAGGCATGAAACATATACTATAACAGAACTGAGTACATGAAAACAATATTCACAAATAGAGAACAATAATCTACCGTTCCGGTCTGAACATATCGGCGTGAAGCCTTAACATTTATACTTAGCATGATTTCTATTGTGTTCAGGGTAAATGCCACCTTCACAATACAAATATCAAACTGAGATAACCATTAGACAGTGCCATGGGATGAGCCAGGCTACAAATATTCAGTGTACGCCCGCATGCCCTTCACTTGGCAAGTGCGTCACCTTAATTAACATCAAATATCAGATAGTTTGGGGTTTCGAACCCTCAGTTCCAAGTTTAGAAGCATTACTTACCTCAAAACCAGCTAATATACTACTCCATAGTGCCCTTGCCTCTAAATTCGGCCTCCGGGTGTTCCAAATCTACCAACAATCAGATGTATATAATTATAATATGCTAAGGAACTAATCTCAATCGAAATGTAACAAAAATACTCAAAAATCCCGAAATTGGTCAAACCCGACCTCTGGGACCACGTCCCGAAACTCCGAAATTTTTATACCAAACTGTTCTTGATCATCTCATGAGTCCGTACATATAAAGAACACTAAATGCGGAGTCCAAATGACCCTTCAAATCCCCATTTTAAAGACTCTAAATCCCAAGCCCTAATTACCCAATTTGCACTGATTTTTCCCTAATTTTCCACCATAAATCTGACCTTTAATCACATATAAACGAGTTTAGAATCCAAAGACCTTACCTCAATGAAGAACTATCGAATCCCCTCTTCAAAACCCTTCCAAAATCCTCAAACCCAGACGAAATATTGAGAAAAATTGCTAAAATTCGCGAAGGCATGTTTTTATACTCTCTGAACAGTGGTTCCGCACCTGCGTTCCCAGGTGCGCACCTGCGGAAAGACCCCAAAGTCCTCAGCCTCTGCACCCGCCCTCGACCTCCCGCACCTGCGGCTTCGCAGGTGCGGCGATTACCTCGCACCTCAAAAAATCCTTCAACCAGCCAAACTTCCGCATCTGCGGTGCCACGTCCGCTCCTACGGAACCGCACCTGCGGCTCCCCATCCGCAGGTGCGAAAACACCAGCAACAGCAACATCAGCAGTGACAAAACCATTCCAAACTCCACGTTAACCATCTGAAACCATCCCGAGCCCCTCGGGACCCCAAACATAAATACCAACACACCACGTATGATCATTCGAACTTAGTCAAGGTTTCGAAACATCAAAAACGACATCAAAACCCCAAAAACTCATCGAATTCAAGCCTATTAACTTTGAAATTTCTAAATTCCACCAACGATGCCGAAACTACCCAAAACAACTCCGATTGACCTAAAATTTTTGAGACATATCCAAAATGACATTACAAACCTGTTCCAGCTGTCGGAATTCCATTCCGACCCTGATAGCATATTTTCCACTACCAACCAGAAATCACCAAAAACTAACTTTCGCCAATTCAAGCCTAATTCTACACCGGGCATCACAAAAATATTCCGAACACATTCCTAAGTCCCAAATCACCTATCGAAGTTATCCAAGCCATAAAATTGGCATTCTGAGGTATTTTCCCAATAAGTCAACTCTCAGTTGACTTTTCCTATTATAAGGCTATCTTTAAATACTAAGTTACCTAATTCTCATTTAAATATTTCGATTTAAATCCTATCGACTCTAACACATCAATAACAGAATAACCAATCCATGACAAGTCAATGAAAGTAATAAAATTGCAAGTTCTACGTAACGACAGACCGGGTCGTTACATTCTCCCCCACTTAAACATATGTTCGTCCTCGAACGTGCCTAGAGCTGTTCCAACACCACCAAAATTTGTTGTGTAACCTTCCATGCACATATTCGGAGGTGATACCATGTCACCTTACCCCATCTACGTTCAAACACAACATAACTGAAATTGCATTATCAAATCCTGACCCATAGACCTTAAAACCAAGTTTCCACTTCTGAAATAATTTACAAGTTCAAATTTCCACGACTATAAGCTGAAATAGTCTGAACACGTTGTATCAACCCATATCCGTAACCCAAGATGAAATCACATAATATACCGTGTGGCTCAACACTCATAGTGATAACTCCTAACCACAATAGTTGTTCAAACAACTCAATACCGGTACATACCCTCTTATCAATCCATGCCTTGTTCTAGCACTTCCATATACTGCCAATGATTAAAGAAACACGTATAACCCAGTAACCATTCGCCCAATCAGTATCAATACCATCCAGAGCCATAACTTGTGCAACTTGTGCACTCAATAACCACATACCAAGAATTCAATTCATTAAATAAAGAAGACTAGCACGAGAGGGCTATCCTGCTACTAACACTTACCATTACCACATCATACTAAAAGCCTGATACACATCGTGAAGCCATATCACACAAATCCGACACCAAGGATCATATCTCAACCTAACCGAGCTGCAAATCGTGATCGTATCCAACCGCTGGACCACATGACACACTCCAAACCACCTTGCTCAAAATCAATAACCATGCAAAATTCGACATCAATTACTCAAAGTGCATTTCCATAATCACGGGAAATCGGACGATACCGTGCCACCCGAACCAGAAAGAACATAACCAACACGTCTTAATCCTGCAACACCCAATTACTTACCTTACTCAAATCTCACTATACAGCCCCGATAGGACTACATCATATGCACATATATAACCAACGATCACAACTCCTCGAACACCGAAAGGTAACTCATAGATCACTCCAAGATACGAATAAGCTCAATGACAATCGAATGGTACATCCCTCAACCATAGCATTTCGAAGTCAACAATTCCGACTCGGTGCAGACCACACACCCATACCGGCCTACCAATAACTCTAAGTCAACTTTGCTCACCCACAACAGGTAGATAACTCTCCGAACGTTCATAATGACTGAATCATGACATATACTAACACCTGACTAGCTTTGCTCACATCCTCGTAGTTCACAACTACAAAAATAATTTTTTCATGAAAACTCCCAGTCTCAAAATCCATGAGGCGCACCAATTACCATATCTGACCTTAATTGCACCACTCAAATATATAACACATCCCTGATGCTCAATCATTCCACAAGGGATACCCCCATAATTCCTCTGTGTCACCAAGAAACCTTGAATATCAGCAGTCGATCAAACAAAAGAGCGACGTAACACCAATGAAGCACCCTTATTCAAACACATTCCCTTGAACACATTACCATTTATGAATGTATACTCTCATCCAGCCACTCAATAGTGGTATCCTTTACCTAATCATCTGAAGCTGCCAGTTCTGACCTTCATTCCAGAACTGAACCGTGACCTCACATATGCCACTCTCCACCATGCACAAAATGCCGCATACGCCATGCAATCCTATGATAAATATGAGAACTTCATGCTCCCTTCCTAGCCACAACAACTACGTACCCAACTAGCCAAGAACTTTCCGTTCGATCCCATCTAGAAGCAAAATCACTATACATCACCTGGCCCTCACGCCCGTAGAAATATACATCTCCAACCGTGGTAGAGACCATCAAGAACTCCTGAATTACACTTGCACAACACAAAACCAGAAGGACTGAATCCTTCCAAGCTACGCATGCCACCAAATTCCAAGAGAATCGCTAATAAACACCTGTAACAACTCATTACCTTATAAACACCCAAAGAACTAACCCTATCCCTTATCATCCCGATCCGACCTACTACCAAGCTATCCTATTTATACAAGTTCTCTCTGACTTACCTTCGAATTGATACTTCTTCTTGCCATAATACCACAATCCTTAATCCCGACTCACTGCACGGAACCCGAGCATAAAAATATATCGTCTAGGCTCATAGGTCGCTGAATACTCCCTCAATTATCCCCAAATACACCACCATAGAAATACTTACCCTGAAGAGACTTCCTACGAATTTCAAGTCATTACCTTTACTTTCCTGATACTGATGGATAGAATCCGTGATAATGCAAATACACCACAAGCCTAGACACTTTTCCCGTAAATCTCAATTCTAGCCCTTCTCACACCTTGAAGATCCTGGATCGCTACATATAAACCTGAATCCGTCTGAACCCTTCTCGAACGCCATTTACTCTGCGAAATTTCAATTACACTAACCAAGTAAACAGAACGACCTGACCTCACTTGCAATCCACATACTAGGAAAGTAATCCACACCTTTGAAGCAACAAGCACGCTCATACATTGCACACTCTACACTTACCAGTAAAAATCCAGCATACAATGAATTCCACTCTCCATAAAGTACATTACAACTTGTATCTAAGAGATTTCCATCACTCGAGTCATTCCCTTACTCCACCTCTGTAGGTTATAGATGATTGAACAACATACCTCGAACCGAAACCAGTACAACACATAATCATGTAATCAACTTATCATTAATGAACTCCCCCACTTGGTTCAAAGCCAAGGATCACGACAAACAAGACTATGCCCACACATTATCACTGCCACCAAGTTGTGGTGGGATTCAACTAAATCCTCCATAAGCTTATATGACCCAAAAAATCTAACACTCAAATCAATTTCCAATCTCGCATCTACCATTGTGATGGTCATGCCATCTCCCTCAAGCGATCTAAACTCAAATTGCAACATGCATGATTTACTGATAGAGAGAAATTACCACCGATAAACATAAGGGTCACACACCTCAGGACACCCGCAGGAGATACCCCTACCTGCTAAATCTCAAAATGATATCTCCCTATACACTTCCGAATAACATAGCTATCACACAATCACTATAGATTCCTACAGTAGAACACAACCACTGCCTGCCCTCGAGATATCCCATAAGCGGTATAAGAACCTGAAGCTGATGGCAATACTAACACTGGAGCTGGGGTCCAGGAATTCTTGAGCTTCTGGAAGCTCCACTCACACTCGTCTGACCACATAGATACCTTCGCTGGACACCACGTGTACCTAGAATGCTACTAGACTAAGCCAACAATTCACACTTGGAGAACTTCGCACAAAGCTTCTCCCCCCTATATCCTTGTAATACCATCATCAAATGTCGAGTATGCTATCCCTGGCTATGAGAGTATGGCATGATGCAATCAATAAATACAATAACAAAGGAGTTATAACACGGCTAAATACACCGTCAATCAAATACATGAACGCTATTGGGGCATTGGTCAACCCAAAAGACGTCACCAGGAACTCATAACACAGCAGAAAAATCTACTTCACTCCATGAATAAGCCACACGAGAGGTCCTTCAATACACTCGCAACTCGAAGCCATATTCTAACTCAATACAGAAGTCAAATAATCAATGGTTCTTGCCACATCTCCAGCCAATTCATTTTGGTCACCATAAAACAACCTGAATACATCTAACTATCCGATCACACTCACCATGTAGTCATCTAGTCACAAGTTCCATCAATAAGGACACAAACGGACATATAAGTTCCCCAACACATGTGCTCACCCAAATGAAATCTCAACACTCAAGCAACCGACAACATCCGGCCTCAAGTTCTTCCGACTGGCCCATTATTAACATGTTAAAAAATCACCTCTCACCCATGGAAGACACAAGCCGTCGATGCACAACTGATACCAAACGCTCACGTGCGCATTCGAATACATGAAAGGAGTTCAAGAGTTAGCTTTGGATGAATAAAATGGATTCGCACGAGAAGAATTCAAGAATATGAGATTTTTGCTAAAGGTTCTCCAGCCTCTTGAAGATAAGTACAGACGTCTCCGTACCGATCTGCAAGACTCTACTAAACCCGCTCATGACTGGTGAGACCTATTTAACCTAGGTCTTTGATACCAACTTGTCACGATCCATTTCCGGAGTCGTGATGGAACCTGTCGTGGAACCAGGCAAGCCACCCATTTTATCTAACTAAATACAATTTCCAATAAAATATTCTTCTTAACAAGTTTGTGGATAAAAATAATAATAAATAAAAATTTGGAAACCAGTTTATGAAATTCAAAACCCAAATCATACAAGCCCCGGATCCAGTGTCACACAGTCATGAGCCACTAGTACTTAATACAAACAAAAAGAAATGATCAACATAGTTTGAAAATAAATACGACAGTAGAAAAGGAAGAGAAGACGAGATCACGGTCGCCAGCTGCTACCTCGTCAACTCTGATGAAACTGCTGCTACTCACTAACCAGAGCTGAATCCCGCTGTACCTGGATCTGCACAAAAGGTGCAGGGGGTAACGTGAGTACACCAACTCAGTAGTAACGAAAAAAAACTACGGGCTGAGAGGTAGTGACAGACTAAACCTCCGATAATTCGAACAATAGTATATAACTTGGACATGGCAGTAATATATCAGGAAATAAACACGATGCATCAACATATGTCTGTAACTCTGCATACTACCATGAATTTATATGGAATCGAGAATGATGTATACTCAGTAATCTAACTCTCAAAAAGTGGTCCACTCAGTACTAGAATACGGCCTTCCGGCCCAGGGAAAATCCATTCCAGATGTTACATAACACAAATGACACAGTCACCTAGTACTGAGGAAAAAGACCGACCCAGCCCCCACAGAGAAGATCCATCTCCGGAACATAATAACCACGGAGAAAATCCATCTCTGGAACATAAGACCCACGGAGAATATCCATCTTCGGAACATAATACTCGGACAAGATCCATGTCTAAGGAAATCCATCCCTCAATATCTGTGCGCTCACTAGGGGGTGTAAAGACTCCGGAGGGGCTCCTATCAGCCCAAGCGCTATATCAAGCCAACGGAGGCATGATTCCAGGATTGTTGTGGTATGCAGTCCGACCTAATATCTGTCTCAAAACCAGGCTCCAAGCCTCACTCAGTCAGTACCTTCCAGTCTCACTCACAATGCTCTAACATATGAAAATCAGCCCAAACCAATGATAATATAGAATAAATTTGCAACTTACGAGACTGAGGCATGAAACATATACTATAACAGGACTGAGTACATGAAAACAATAATCACAGATAGAGACAGCAATAATCGACCGTTCCGGTCTGAACATATCGGCGTGAAGCCTTAACATTAATACTTAGCATGATTTCTATTGCGTTCAAGGTAAATGCCACCTTCACAATACAAATATCAACCTGAGATAACCATTAGACAATGCCATGGGATGAGCCAGGCTACAAATATTCGGTGTACGCCTGCATGACCGTCACTTGGCAAGTGTGTCACCTTAATTAACATCAAATATCAGATAGTTTGGGGTTTCGAACCCTCATTTCAAAGTTTGGAAGCGTTACTTACCTCAAAACCGGCTAATATACTACTCCGCAGTGCCCTTGCCTCTAAATTCGGCCTCCGGTGCTCCAAATCTACCAACAATCAGATGTATATCATTATAATATGCTAAGGAACTAATCCCAATTGAAATGTAACAAAAATACTCAAAAATCCCGAAATTGGTCAAACCCGACCCTCCGGGCCAAACTGTTCTTCATCATCTCACGAGGCCATACATATTAAGAACACTAAATTCGGAGTCCAAATGACCCCTCAAATCCCCATTTTAAAGACTCTAAATCCCAAGCCCTAATTACCCAATTTGCACTGATTATTTCCTAATTTTCCACCATAAATCCGACCTTTAATCACATATAAACGAATTTAGAATCCAAAGACCTTACCTCAATGAAGAACTATCGAATCCCCTCTTCAAAACCCTTCCAAAAGCCTCAAACCCGGATGAAATATTGAGAAAAATGGCTAAAATTCGCGAAGGCATGTTTTTATACTCTCTGAACAGTGGTTCCGCACCTACGACCACTTACACACGCCTGTGGAATCGCACATGCGTTCCCAGGTGCACACCTGCGGAAAGACCCCAAAGTCCTTAGCCTCCGCACCTGCGCTCGACCTTCCGCACCTGCGCTTCGAAGGGTGCGGCGATTACCTCGCACTTGCGAAAATCATTCAACCAGCCAAACTTTGCATTTGCGGTGCCACATCCTCTCATGCAGAACCGCACCTGCAGCTCCCCATCTGCAGGTGCGAAAACACCAGCAACAGCAACATCAGCAGTGATAAAACCATTCCAAACTACTCGTTAACCATTCGAAACCATCCCGAGCCCCTCGGGACCGCAACCAAACATACCAACACACCACGTATGATCATTCGAACTTAGTCGAGCTTTTGAAACATCAAAACCCCAAAAACTCATCGAATTCAAGTCTATGAACTTTGAAATTTCTAAATTCCACCAACGATGCCGAAACTACCCAAAACAACTCTGATTGACCTGAACTTTTGCAGACATTCAAAATGACATTACGAACCAGTTCCAACTGTCGGAATTCCATTCCGACCCCGATAGCCTATTTTCCACTACCAACCGAAAATCGCCAAAAACTAATTTTCGCCAATTCAAGCCTAATTCTACACCGTGCATCACAAAAATATTCCGAACACACTCCTAAGTCCCAAATAACCTAATGAAGCTTTCGGAGCCATAAAATCCGCATTCCGATGTCGTTTTCCAATAAGTCAACTGTCAGTTGACTTTTTTGATTATAAGCCTATCTTCAAAGACTAAGTTACTGAATTCTCATTTAACCATTCCGATTTCAAGCCTATCGGCTCTAACACATCAATAATAGAATAACCAATCCATGGCAAGTCAATGATAGCAATAAAAATGCAAGTTCTACGTAACGACAGACCGGGTCGTTACATGCACAAAAGCAGTAATTAAACAATTTTTGCCAAGTTTAATCATTGAGTGCCGTGCTAGAACCACGGAATTCGGGAGTGCCTAACACCTTATCCAGGGTTAACAGAATTCCTTACCCGAATTTCTGGTTCGGAGACAATTTAAACAGAGTAAAAATTCCTCGATTTTGGGATTTCTAATGAATAAACGGTGTCCCGGAACATCGTCAAAAATCCGGGTGGCGACTCTGAATAAAATAAATCCCAAAAATTAAATAATGTCACTTAAATTGGAAAAACCCCCTTATTACTCTTACATGGTGAAAAAGGAGGTGTGACACTAATCATACTTTTAACTTTTTAATTTCAAATTTAATTAGCCTTTCCCTTTCATTTCTAATAGTACATTTTTAATAATTTAACATATTTTTGCTATTTTTTAAAGTATTTTATATTAAATTTTAACAACTTTCAAATTTAATTAACCTTCCCTTTCTAATTTGAAGTTTGTATATTTAATTTATTTTATTTTCTAAACTTATGATTTATAAATATCCTCATATTATCTATAATTTATTTCTATTATTCAATATTTTTAGTTTTTGATTTTATCTATTAGAGTTGAGTTACGTGGACCTATTCATATTATGAGTTTTCTTATCATAATATAAAAAACTTTCTCATCTCAAATTTAAATAAGTTTTACCGCTTTTTTCTATGATAAAAGTTCTAAAAAAATTTCTTTATTTACTTTTTATTTTTTATTTTTTGATATTATATTATTCAATATCTAATATTACTTATGTAATTAAGTTTGTGTTAGTCTTGCTTATTTTTTAGATAGTCAGTTGTGTTTGCTTGACTATGAAATTGTAAAGTATCATCTTTGGTGATGAATACAAATGAAAGTTAATTACAAAACAAAAAACCCTAATATTATTACATTGTCATGTGGATTTTTATTAACTTGTTTGAATTTAATATCTATTTCTACCACACTCATACTAATATAATATAGATAAAAATTTAAAAACTTTCTCAAATTCAAATAATAAGTTTTATTATTTTATTTTATAAATTTGACTGCATTTTCAAAAAAATTACGTATGCTTTCAAATTTAAACTAACTGTACTCAATTCAAATAGTAATCACAAATAAATATTTTCTTAATTGTTTGTATCCATTATATCTGAAAGTTGTAGTAATATTTACGTATAAAATATTTATTTGCCCGATTTATCAATATTAATATGACATTATTATTCTTGTTATAAAAATATTGTTTACTAATTATTTAAGTTTTTCTTACCTTATAAATAATTTATATACTTTATTAAGATCTTATTTTACCGCTTGAATTTATTTATTTTTTAAACTTAATAAATCTTTAATATCTTAAGTAAATTTTAATTTTATTTTAACTTACTCCAAAGTATAAATAGTCACAGGTTATCTCAATCTACGCATTTCTATATTTTTTTATTTTTTTCAATTATAATTTTTAGTTAATTTTCTACCTCTATATTTCTAGCTAATATGGAAAAAAAGAATCTGTGAGTGTGTCACGACACAAATTCCATACGGCCGTGATGGCGCCGGAAAACATTGTCAGGCAAGCCAATCATTAACTAATTGGAATAATTTTACTGTTTTAACATTTATGAAGAAGTGTTTCCTTTCACTTTATCACGTATTAACCAAGTAAAATCTGTTAATTAAAAACAATAGTTTGAATACTACACTTTAGCATAAATATCCCAACATACCCCAAAACCCGGTGTCACAAGTACATGAGCAATTTCTAAGAATCTATACAAACATCACAAAGCCTGTCCAGAATACAAATTGGACAAGGGAATATAAACTAAAAGTAAATACAGTACGAGGGAGACTCCGTCAGCTGCGGATCGCCTCCGGATGATGCAGCTCGCCTAAGTCTCCGAATCCTTCACATTGCTATGAAAGTACCTGTGCAATAAAAATGCACAGCAAGTGTAGCATGAGTACAAAAACAACGTGTACTTAGTAAGTCACCCGCCTAACCTCAGAGAGGTAGTGACGAGAGGTCGATTTAGACATTCACTAAGGGCCAGCAACTTAATTAACAGTATAAGATGAACACGATATGCATGTAAAGGTAGTAAAGCAGCATGCATATAAGGCACTGAACTCCAATTAAATATTGGAAATAAACAACAGATACTACCTTCTCGTTATTTTCCAAATATCTTAAATAAACAATTACTTCTTTATTTTCTCCCAAATATCTTATCACTACAATATCATGAATAAAACATTTAACAATTTAGCATGCGCATACGGGGTAAGGACAACCGGCCTCAGCTGTGCACTGCCAAAGAACAAATGGCCCGTACCAAAAGTGCACCTGTCAATAAACTACTAATGTCTATGCACTGTCGAGGATCGAACAGCCCGTACCAAAAGTGAATCTCCCCATATAATTATCCTCTTTGTGCACTGCCGAGGATCGAACTGCCCGTCCCATAAGTGCACTTCTCAATATAATAATCATGTCACGACCCAAAATCTATAGGTCGTGATGGCGCCGGACACCACTGTCAGGAAAGCCAAATCCTTAATTAGTTGAAATACATTCATATTTTAACATTTTCGAAACCGTTACCTTTTCTTGCATTTCATAGTCAAACAAATAAATTTTCGTAAATTAAAATACGACAGCAATAAAATTCTGTTATTTGAAAACAGTGATCTAAAGACTTCACTTAAGCAATTATATCCCAATACCTATCCCAGAACCCGGTGTCACAAGTACATGAGCAACTTCTAAGAATTTTACAAATACTACAAAGCTTGTCTGAAATACAATTTGGACAAGGGATTTAAAATAAAAATAATACGGTAGGAGGGAGACTCTGTCAGCTGCGGAACGCCTCCGGATGATGCAGCCCGTCCAAGTCTCCAAATCAACCATTGTGCTATGTAGGTACCTGTGCAACAAAATGCACAACAAGTGTAGTATGAGTACAAAAAAACAACGTGTACTCAGTAAGTCGCTCGCCTAACCTCAGAGAGGTAGTGACGAGAGGTCAATTTAGACACTTACTAAAGATCCATCTAAAATATCAAAGATTGACACTAAGCATGGTTCATCATAGGCAGTTTATAAAACAGGATTTAAATATCTTACAACTCCGTTCACATTTAACACTTCATATCTTCGTCATATTAACAATTAATCGACATGGTGATTTAATCAAATAATAATAAATCAACGGAAGGAACAACTTCTTCCAAAAAGTCTTTTTAATAACTTTAAATCTCTGTCATTTCAATCGTCAATTTAATATTTCAGGCCAGTACTAAGGCAAATATCATAGAAACTACGCAACAAATATCATGCGCAGGAAATGCCGAGGGTCGAACGGAGCGGACCAACAATAATAAAATGTGCACTGCCGAGGGTCGAACGACTCGAACCATAGATACATCTATTTGACCCGCTCGCGAATCGATCATGCGACGCGGTTAACATAATACGGCTAGCTTGCTCGCGAATCATACATGCGACTCAGGTGCTCATATGAATACATACACAAATACAGGGTTTTCCTGCTCGCGAATCACTCAAGCGACTCAAGCACCCAAAGTTACACATATCCACATAATAAATTCGTATTTTATCAAGAAAACAATTTTTTCTCAGGAAAGTGGTAAAATCTTTGTTAAAAGAAACATGAAATATAGGTTTTGAAATCTTTGTTTTTGAAACTCATTTGTCAAGTTTAGTGATACTCCATGATACAACCTAGTCCAGGTACACATATATCCACAGCGGAACCAATTCTTTATCTAGAAGATTAACAATATGAAAGCTAGTTTTCTTTTAAACATTCAGTTACGTTTTTGGTCATTTTAGCAGTTTAATGTTACATGCAGGGTTACAGGTACACATAAGGCATGCTAGTGGGTCCTAGGCTACCCGTACATGGCATAATAGTAGCTACGCACGGACTCCCGTCACCTCATGCGTACGTAGCCCCCGAAGATAATAGCATGTACTGAATTAATTCACCTAGGGGGACAATTACCCCTCACAAAGTTAGAAAGGAGACTTACCTCGTTCCGAAATTCCAATACCGGCTTCCAAGCCCTTCCGATGACTCCAACGGACGCACAACGCTCCGAAAGTAAAGGCAAAGTAATGAAAATTTATCCTAATACTCACAACAAATTAAAATTACATACTTTCCCAACCCCGCTAGGAGGAATGACCAAAATGCCCTAGAGCCCACGTGCCTGGAATCCGAAATTTCTCGAAGATACATTCTACCCTTAGCCTTACTAAATCAAATATATAATTTACTCAAATATTCATGCTCAATTCGTGGCTAAAATCCAAATTTACATTTTCTAGGTTTTCCTTAATAAACCCACATTTCCTACCAATTTCCATGCCTAATCCATGTATATAATCTTGTATTTAACTAACAAACGAGAGAAATTTACATACCTTGTCAATGCATGAAGGAATCCTCTCTTGAAGCCTCCCAAAATCGCCTAAGCCATGAGAAAAATGAAGACAATGAACCAAATTTCTTGTTTTAAAACATTCTGCCCAGGCTGATTTCCGCACATGCGGTCCTTCCTCCGCACCTGCGATCCCACAGGTGCGACCAAATCTCCCGCACCTGCGGTTTCCTCAACTTCAACCCAAATAGAACCTGCGCCCCACTGCCCACACCTGCGGCTTCGTAGGTGCGGAATATTCATCGCACCTACGGTCCCCAGCCAAGCCTGCCCACACTCACACCTGCGGCTCCGCACCTGTGGTCAAAGCCTCGCAGGTGCGGTTACACCAGATGACAACAGCTTCAGCCCTTTTTCCAACTTCAACTTTGATCCGTTAACCACCCGGAAACCACCCGAGGCCCCCGAGACCCCGTCCAATCATACCATCCTATACCAAGACATAACACGGACTTGCAAGAAGCCTCAAATCACATCAAACAACTCCGAAATCACGTATAGCACTCAAATCCATTTCTTTAAGAACTTAGAATTTCAAACTTCTACATTTTATGCCGAAACTTATCAAATCACGTCCGATTGACCTCAAATTTTGCGCACAAGTCATATTCAACATTACGGACATGCTCCAACTTTCGGAATCGCATTTCGACCCGGATATCAAAACTTCCACTTTCGGCGTAATTTCTCAAAAACCTTCAAATTTCTATCTTTAGCCAAATGGCCCCAAAATGACGTACGGACATCGAAATTCACTTCCGATCGCGCCAATTCCAGAATCTCTATACGGAGATATTCCCAGAGTCAGAATCCTAAACGGACATCAACCCCACTGATATGCACTTTAAGCCCAAATTCATGAAATCCTTCTAAAATGCTAACTTCCACAATATACGTCGAAACGCTCCCGGGTTATCCAAAACCCGATCCGGACATACACCCAAGTCCGAAATCATCATAGGAACCTGCTGGAATCTTCAAATCCTGATTCAGAGATCGTTTACTAAAAAATCAAATCTTAGTTAATTTCTTCAACTTAAGGCTTCTGAAATGAGAATTTTCTTTCCAAATCAATTCTAAAATTCCTGGTATTCAATTCCGACCACGCTCACGGGTCATAATACCTGAAACGGAGATGCCCACGACTTCAACCCGCTGAACGCCGCGCTACAACTCAAAAAGACCGGTCGGGTCGTTACATTCTCCCCCACTTAAACCGACGTTTGTCTCGAACGTGCTAAGAACTGCTCTGGAGTTACCTAAAAAAAATTTTTAACATCTCGAGCACCTGCCCGTGCTACCACAACCCAGTCGAGCACAATAGCTTGATCAAATCTGGAGATTTCTTCTTTATCCATATAATAAGCTCAGAATTCATTCAAACACCTGAAATTTCTCTAGCCAGGCCTAGTTTCAATATATATAAGCACTGCATTAATTAGCACATGATATACCAGATCATAACTGCATACCCTTGCTGAATCGGCACCATGCACCGCATAACTCATCGTTTGATCACAATGACGCTCCCTGAACCTTAATAGCCAAGGTCTACGAATATGATGCTCCTGATGCACCTTATAACAAATATACAGACATCCTGCTATAATGTTGGCGATACAACCACAATGGAGGAAATGCGCAGAAATTCACACTCAACTGCAGAGTTAACAAATCCTTGATTACCTCATCTTGACTAGAATCTTCACTTTCATTATAAACCTTAATGATGGTATTTGTTCTTTAATATACACTTCACATAATCTTATCGTACTGATCCCTGGTCCGATAATCTCGTTTCACCTAGTATGAACTGCTCAGACAGTAAATCACCCCAAACATGGCTAACAGCCTCACATGATACCGCATCGCCCAATAGGCCATAACTCGAACATGATAATAAGAAATGACTCAGGACGGAACTACTCAGCTCACGAAACTAATATGAATTCTTACCAGAAAATGGAAAATAAATCACAAGAAAATAAATACATATTAACCCTTCTCATCATCACACTGTTGCGGCGTGCAACCCGATCCAAATAACATACCCGTGGCGATGTGCCACCCGATCCACACATCAAATTTAAATAAGAAGATATATATACGGAGCTGATTTGCTCACTATTATGAATTACTGAATATCGATCACAAGCACGCTAAGTGCATAATACCATCCTTGGGAGACTAATAAAGCCATAGGGTACAAAACTCAAGCACAACTGAGGTGCGATATATATATATACTCTGGATCTCAAGAGCTATCCTGCTCGCATAACGTCCCCGCTACGCGGGACCTCAACACATAAGAAATTATCAAAGACGTTTCACAACTCACGCGACACAATCATAGTAACACATGAATTCGGCCAAGACGGAACCACACCCGTTGTACTAATATCTTTCCATGAAAAGAGCTCTACTGAAAGGAACATGCCTGGCTCATACGGAGCCCATAAACTATTTAAATCCATCCACAAGCATTGAGCCACCTCGCTCGCACCAAACTAGGCTATTAGCTTTTTCCTGGGTCCATATTAACCCACTTTCTCTCATAATACACGAGAACAACCATCATCACCGGGAGTAATACCCATAATCCATAATCAACTGAACCGAACACCCTCCAGGTGTAAATTCTCAATTAAGAAATATTGCACTTCTTCATACTCAGTCCAAATCTGAAATCCATCAAGTGAATACATGTCACACTTTATACAATCTTTTCGCGGTCATGCTTCCACGACCTTCCACACAAGGCAACAAGTCTGCCCATCCATAACACCGACCACACTAAGGCCGCAAAACACATCAAGAACACATGACCAGGGTACAAAACCTCTTTCACCGAATATCAATCTCAGGTGACACTGAAGATAACATCAGCTTACTCTGAACTTTCAAATCACTTTGTCTGTCTCTTCCGAGCTCATGACATCCTTATAAACATCGAACCTCGATCTCGATTCTTACTCCCGATTACATACTGCTTCCCGCACCTAACATACCAACATGAGGTAGCGCAAGTATTCCATCATAACTTCCGAACCACCAATAGGGTGAACACTTCATCATATAGAAACTTTTTACTTGACTCAGTTCAAGAGTACCATCTCAACACACGAGTGAATTCCCATTATCACCCAGATAATGCAAATCCTTAAGTAGTAGTCTACACCACGATAACCCTTCCGAGATCCGCCTACACATGACAGGCCATAGCACTCAAATGCTCCCACATAAAATCCATTACGACGGCCGACAAGCCTCGCACACACTGGCACAAACCACATGCATAACTAAATCACATCAAAGGAACCGATCGCTGCCGCAAATGTGCCATTTCAACCATGGCTAGTCAATCTATCTTCTTTTAATCATCTTCAATTGCCTCAGGAATAATAACAACTTCCTTCAACCTATAGCAAACTCAACCCTCACTCATCCCGAGTGACCTTGATTCACGAGACCATGCTTCCCAAATCCCGCAACCCGTCAAATACCCTTCTGATAATATTTTCTTCAATCCAAAGTCTATTTCTCTCACTCCTCCAATATTATCTTGCATGCTGAAACATATCATAGAACATTCCAACCACACTCATTTTCTCAGAGATTACTATGCAAAAGCTCGATTCTCGATCCCTGAAATCCTTAATTGCCGCATTCTTAACTTTTGAACTCACTAGGACAACTATTGAGAGTCACCCACTCTGATTGGCCCTGCATACAATCAACTCCAAGGCTCTCCTAGCACAGGAACACCTTTTTCAATAAAACACGTGACTGAGTCACTATCCTTACAACTCGCCCATGCCTTAAGCATAAATTCTGAATCTTCCAAAGCCTAATCCTGATCGGACTGGGTTAACCTTTGCACATATTCATCAAATCCCACGCGCGATTACCATTTTACTCCTTTTTCCTTAGTTGAAATAACTTTCCAACACGCTGACAATCCACGACCCTATGCGAAGACAACCCTACATCCCAACTGCAGATGGTGGGACTCCCCCACTTAGCCCGAAGCTACTCCGTGCACCACTCTAGACCCTGCTGATATCCTTCCTCCATTGATAACACGATATTTCTCAAACAATACGTTCAATTCTTCCAAATTCCCTTGCTAGCACTCCCTAAATACTCGAAACTTCTAGCATCATTCACACATTCTATCTCCTAACGACTAGCCACTAGAATCCCTCACAGAACCTGCCAACCCCGCCATTGCTAACTTATCCCTAGAAGATAACCCACCTGTAGAAATTGCCCGCAGACACCTTCCAACGACGATGAAATGCACGCTCTCTGCGACTTCAATACCCCATCCTATGTCCTGCTTCATTTACCAACTTACTAGCCAGTCTGCTCCTCATGGACATTCATTATATGTGCGACAATATCTCCAAATTCCAAGTTGTACTGCCGCTCCCCCACTTTGCGACTGCTCGACTTCTGCTTCTTACAACTGGCCTCCTAGAAATGGAACCACTGCCTTGCCTCATTCCAGGATCATTCTTTGCCAACCGCATTCTTCAATACTTCTTCCCAATACTCTGACCCCACGCAACCGAAGAAACCATAGCACCGACAAACTTAACACATTCGATTCGATCAATGACAACGACTACACGTCACAAGTGCATATCCCACCTCACTTGAAGACACCAAGTCTTACTACCTTATCAACCCTAACCGCACCATTCATAACCCAAATTCCATTCCTCTGCCGGCACAAAAGCACTGAAATCTCAAAATCACACTCTGAGAAGACCTCCCTTCAAACCATTCATCTTCCCCAACATACAGGCAAAAGTTCTATCATCATATTGACACCGCGCAAAAATCCATTGCAACCATCATCACTACCCGAGCACAACCTTAAGGCTCCCAGAAACACAAGTACTGAGCTGAAATAACATATTACCCTACCGCAGGGCCATAACAACAACCACGACCATTTACACATGGAAGCATCTCAAATTACATTCGTAGCACCATTTCCATTCCTCAAATTCCTGATCCATATCAAGCGCTTCGCGATGCATAAGATTGAGTAGGAATGAACATAGGCATAAGCCTCAATGGAATCAACTCACATGATGAAGAATCAAGAAGGGAAGTACTCCTAAGAACCCTGTAGCCTCTCGAAGATAAGTACAGACGTCTCTGTACTGATCCACAAGACTCTACTAGACTTGCTCATGAATCGTGAGACCTACGGGAACCTAGCTCTCTGATACCATGTTATCACGACCCAAAATCCATAGGTCATGATGGTGCCGGAAACTACTGTCAGGCAGGCCAAATCCTTTAATTAGTTGAAATACATTCATGTTTTAACATTTTCGAAACCGTTACCTTTTCTTGCATTTCATAATCAAATAAATAATTTTTCGTAAATTAAAATACGACAGCAAATAAATTTCTGTTATTTAAAAACAGTGATCTAAAGATTTCACATAAACAATTATATCCCAATACATATCCCAGAACCCGGTGTCACAAGTACATGAGCAACTTCTAAGAATTTTATAAATACTACAAAGCTTGTCTGAAATACAATTTGGACAAGGGATTTAAAATAAAAATAATACGGTAGGAGGGAGACTCTGTCAGCTGCGGAACGCCTCCGGATGATGCAGCCCGTCAAAGTCTCCAAATCAACACTGTGCTATGTAGGTACCTATGCAACAAAATGCACAACAAGTGTAGTATGAGTACCAAAAATCAACGTGTACTCAGTAAGTCGCCCACCTAACCTCAGAGAGGTAGTGACGAGAGGTTAATTTAGACACTTACTAAAGGTCCATTTAAAAATTCAAGAGTGACACTAAGCATGGTTCATCATAGGAAATTTATAAAACAAATTTAATTATCTTACAACTCCGTTCACATTTAAAACTTCATATCTTCGTCATATTAACAATAAATCAACATGGTGATTTAATCAAATAATAATAAATCAACGGAAGGAACAACTTCTTCCAAAAGTCTTTTTAATAACTTTAAATCTCTGTCATTTCAATCGTCAATTTAACATTTCAGGCCAGTAATCAGGCAAATATCACAGAAACTACGCATCAAATATCATGCACATGCAATGCCGAGGGTGGAACAACGGTCACCCATAATAATAAAATGTGCACAGCCGAGGGTCGAACGGCTCGAACCATAGATGCATCTATCTGCCCCACTTGCGAATCGATCATGCGACGCGGTTAACATAATACGACTAGCCTGCTCGCGAATCATACATGCAACTCAGGTGCCATATGAATACATACACAAATACAGGGTCTTCCTGCTCGCGAATCACTCACGCGACTCAGGCACCCAAAGGTACACATAGCCACATAATAAATTCTTATTTTATCAAGAAAACAGTTTTTCTCAGGAAAATGGTAAAATCTTTTTTAAAAGAAACATGAAATATAGGTTTTGAAATCTTTGTTTTTGAAACTCATTTGTCAAGTTTAGTGATACTCCATGATACAACCTAGTCCAGGTACACATATATCCACAGCGGAACAAATTCTTTATCTAGAAGATTAACAATATGAACTCTAGTTTTCTTTTAAATATTCGGTTACGTTTTCGGTCATTTTAGCAGTTTAATGTTACATGCACGGTTATAGGTACACAAATAAGGCATGCTAGTGGGTCCTAGGCTACCCGGACATGGCATAATAGTAGCTACGCACGGACACCCGTCACCTCGTGCGTACGTAGCCCCCGAAGATAATAGCATGTAGTGAATTAATTCACCTAGGGGGACGATTCCCCCTCACAAAGTTAGAAAGGAGACTTACCTCGTTCCAAAATTCCAATACCTTCTTCCAAGCCCTTCCAATGACTCCAACAGAAGCACAATGCTCCGAAACTACTATATAACGGCAAAACAATGAAAATTCATCCTAGTACTCACAACAAATTCAAACTACTTACTTTCCTAACCCCGGTCGGAGAAATGACCAAAATTCCCTCGGGCCTACATGCCCGGAATCCGAAATTTCTCGAAGATACATTCTACCCATAGCCTTACTAACTCAAATATATAATTTTCTCAAATATTCATGTTGAATTCGTGGCTAAAATCCAAATTTACATTTTCTAGGTTTTTCTTCAAAAACCCCAATTTCCTACAAATTTGCATGCCTAATCCATGCATATAATCTTGTATTTAACTTACAAACGGGAGGAATTTACTTACCTTGAAAATTCATGAAGGAATCCTCTCTTGAAACCTCCCAAAATCGCCTAAGCCATGAGAAAAATGAAGACAATGAACCAAATTTCTTGTTTTAGAACATTCTTCCCAGGCCGATTTCCGCACCTGCGGTCCTTCCTCCGCACCTGCGATACTGCAGGTGCGACCAAATCTCCCGGACCTGCGATTTCCTCAACTTCATCCCAAATCGCACTTGTGCCCTACTGCCCGCACTTGTGGCTTCGCTGGTGCGGAATACTCATGGAACTTGAGGTCCCCAGCCAAGCCTGCCCACACTCGCACCTGCGGCTCCCAAGCCGCACATGCGGTCAAAGCCTCGCAGATGCGGTTACACCATATGACAACAACTTCAGCCCTTTTTCCAACTTCAACTTTGATCCGTTAACCACCCGGAATCAACCCGAGGCCCCCGAGACCCCGTCCAATCATACCATCCTATCCCAAAACATAACACGTAGTTGCTCGAAATCAAATCACATCAAACAACGTCGAAATCACGAATAGCACTCAAATCCAATTCTTTAAGAACTTAGAATTTCAAACTTCTACATCTGATGCTGAAACCTATCAAATCACGTCAGATTGACCTCAAATTTTGCGCACAAGTCATATTCAACGTTACGTACGTGCTCCAATTTCGGGAATCGCATTCCGACCTCGAAATCAAAACTTCCACTTCCTGCCGGATTTCTCAAAAACCTTCAAATGTCTATCTTTAACCAAATGGCCCCAAAATGACCTACAGACATCCAAATTCACTTCCGATCGCGCTCCCAATTCCAGAATCACCATACAGAGCTATTCACAGACTAGGAATCCCAAACGGACATCAACCCCACTGATATGCACTTGAAGCCCAAATTCATGAAATCCTTCTAAAATGCTAACTTCCACAATATACGCCGAAACGCTTCCGGGTTATCCAAAATTTGATCCAGGCACACACCCAAGTCCGAAATCATCATACGAACCTGCTGGAACCTTCAAATTCTGATTCGGAGATCATTTACTCAAAATTCCGATCTTAAGTTGATTTCTTCAACTTAAGGCTTCTGAAATGAGAATTTTCTTTCCAAATCAATTCTAAAATTCCTGGAATTCTATTCCGACCACACTCACGGGTCATAATACCTGAAACGGAGCTGCTCATGACTTCAACCCACTAAACGCCGCGCTAGAACTCAAAACTACCGGTCGGCTCGTTACAAATCATGTCTATGCACTGCCAAGGATTGAACGGCCCGTACCAAAAGTGCATCTCTCAATAGAATAATCCTCTCTATGCACTACCGAGGATCGAATGGCCCGTCCCATAGGTGCACCTCTTAATATAATAATCATGGCTATGCACTGCCGAGGATCGAACGACCCGTACCAAAAGTACATTTGAAATCCGTCGTGGCGTACGACCCGCTCCCATGAGAGTAGGGGAAATAATACTCCACTCACGGAATGTAAATTGTGAAGCGGTCACATGCAGACATGCACAATCAACAATCTACCCCAAATACGTCGGGAACACAAATACTCAAGTAAATGACCGATTTCTCCTTTTTAAAACCACAAATATTATTTAAATCCCTTTTTTCGAAATTCACTAGCCAAGTTTTTATAATGCTTAATAACACGACCTTATTCGGAAATACAATTGCCCGCGAAGGAAATAGATTCTCTTTTTAGATGATTTAGAAAATAAACTCTAATCTCCCTTAGTCATTAAATTAAAATTTTGATCATATTAGCAGTCTAATATCACAGACAAGATCGCAGGTACAACATGTAAGGCATGCTAGTGGGTCCTAGGCTACCCGGACATGGCATAATAGTAGTTACGCACGGACTCCCATCACCTCGTGCGTACGTAGCCCCCAAAGATAATAGAATATACTTAATTAATTCACCTAAGGGGATGATTCCCCCTCACGAACGTAGATGGGAGACTTACCTCGCTCCGAAATTCCAATACCGGCTTCCAAGCCCTTGCGGCGACTCCAACGGACGCACAATGCTTCGAAACTGCCAGATAACGGCAAAGCAACGAAATTATATTCTAATACTTGCAACAACTCCAATTATATACTTCCCAACCCCGCTTAGTGAAATGACCAAAATGCCGTAGGTCCCACGTGCCCAAAATCCGAAATTTTTCAAATATATATTCTACCCATAGCCTTACTAACTCAAATATGAAATTTACTCAAATACTCATGCTCAATTCATGTCTAAAACTCCAAATTACCATTTTCTATGTTTCTTTAATATTTTCCAAATTTTCCTCAATTTCTGCTACCAAATCTATGTAATAATCTTGTATTAAATTCAAAAGCGTGATGAAATTACTTACCTTGCGATCCTTGATGAAATCCTCTCCTTGAAGCTCCTCCAAATCGCCCATGTCATATGAAAATGGATGAAGAAATGACCAAAGTCTCGCTTAAAAACAATCTGCCCAGGCCAATTTCCTGCATCTGCGCTTCCGTAGGTGCGCCTAAATCTCCCGCACCTGTGGCATACTTGACTCCAGCCAATTTCACACCTGCGGCGCCCTTAGCCACACCTTCGGCTCCGCACCTGCGGCCAAAGCCTCGCAGGTGCGGATCACACTAGATGACAACAACCTTCAGCTTTCTTCAACTTCAGATATTGATCCGTTAACCACCCGAACTCCACCCGAGGCCCCCGGGTCCCCGTCCAATCATACCAACCTGTTCCAAAACATAGTGCGGACTTTATTGAGGCCTCAAATCACATCAAACAACATCGAAACCCCGAATCGCACTCAAATCCGAACTTTCTGAACTTAGAAATTTCCAATTTCTACATTCGATGCCGAAACCTATAGAATCACGTCTGATTGACCTCAAATTTTGCATACAAGTCATATTCAACATTACGGACTCTCCAACTTCCAGAATTGCATTCTGACCTCGATATCAAAACTTCTATTTTCGATCGGATTTCTCATAATGTGGCGACCTGACCGGTCGTTTTGCATTATCGGACCCGGTTCCCTTTAATGAAACCTCCCATAACGGCTTATTATGACTTAAGGTTGGCCTTTAAGGTCAAGTTTTACTTCGGTCAACATTTTTAGTAAACGACCTCGGAATCGAGTTTCAACGAGTATGGTAGCTTTGTATGATGATTTCGGACCTGGGCGTATGTTCGGAATGGGTTTCTGATGACCCGGGAGCGTTTCGGCGCCCAATATTGAATTAAGAGTTTCTTGAGTTCCTATTATGGTTTGGGACGTGTTTTTATGATATCAAGGTCCGAATGGAATTCCGAGACTGGGAAAGTTCCGTTATGTCATTTATGACTTGCCTGCAAAATTTAATGTCAGTCCGAGTAGTATAGGTCGTTTCGGCGCGTTGTTAGCAAAGTCTAGAAAAATTAAAGTTCCTAAGTTTGGTCTAGGGGTTTTGAGGTGTGATTTTGAGTTTTAGCGTTGTTTTGGGTTTTCCGAAGGCTCGAGCGAGTCTGTATTATGATTTGCGACTCGTTGGTATATTTGGACGAGGGCGGGCTCGAGTGGGCCTAGGTGCCTCCCGGACACCACACGAGGCCAAAAACCAGCTGCATTAGCTGCTGGTGCACCTGTTCTGGTGTGACCGCAGGTGCAGTTACCCAGTTACAGGTGCGAGACGGCTTCTGCGGTCCCAGCCTCACAGGTGCGACCCTATTGGTCAGGCCAATTCTCACAGGTGCGGACAAAATTTTCGTCAAAGCGAAGCCGTAGGTGCAGTCTCCACTCCACAGGTGCTGGCCCAGGCTTCCTAGTCCATTTCTGCAGGTGCGAGCCCTTGCTCGCAGGTGCAAGACCGCAGGTGCGGTCCTCGAGCCACAGGTGCGGAAACTTTGTTCAGACAGTGTGTTTTTATACACGGGAATTAACTTGTTTCCCTTATCTTCTTCTTCTTCCTTGGGGCGATTTCCACCATTTTAGAGGGGCAAACGACCTGGTTATTGAAGGTAAGTAAATTCTACTCTAATATTAGCATCATGCATGGAATACTAGCTTAATTAACTACCTAAATTAGTGGAAATTCAAGAATAGGGTAGTAACCTAGGGCTTTCGATAATTTGAGAATTTACCCTTGAATTAGCTATGAAATCTAGTAGAAATCGTATATAATGATCCTTAGGCTATGGGTGAGTGTTTCCTTCGAGAATTTTTGGAATCCGAGCATGTGGGCCCGGGGTTGGATTTTAGAATTTCTTCAAGAATGGGAAATTTACTAAATGAGTAGGAGAATTTCCATATTTTGAGCATAAATTAATGAAGTTGTATAACATTTGGCTAGTTTCGAGTCCTCGGGTGTAGAGTTCGGAGTTTCGGGCACGTTCTTGGTCCGGGGAGTAGGTTCGACATGAGGTGAGTATACTTTCTAACCTTGTAAGGGGGAATTGTCTCCATAGGTGATTATAAATAATTGTATGTCCTTATTTGCGGGGGCTACGCACACACGAAGTGACGAGAGTCCGTGCGTAGCTACTACTATGTTATGTTGGGTATTTCTAGGACTCACGAGCATGCTTATATGTGCCTTACATGTATTCCTAAACGTATCTTGAATTTCTTATTATCCTTGATTTGGCATGAGAATATTAGGAAGTTGTGGTCCATGATATATTTCTTAGGTTCTTGCCTTAAAGAATAATCTCTGATAATTCCCTAAAAATTGATAATTTTATGTATGTATGCGGCACCGCGTCACATGTATGATCCGTGAGCGGAATAGCCCTACTATTATGTCAACCGCGTCGCATGTTCGATTCGCGAGCAGGGTAATAGATGCATCTATGGTTTGAGCCGTTCAACCCTCGGCAGTGCACATTAATTTTTCGCGACGTTTCGGCCGTACGTGTCCGGTGTACGATTCATTGGGAATTTGTTGTAATTATACAAGCTGGTTCATGTTAATAAGGGAATTTAGTACATTATGCGCTAGTGAAATTTTACATGCAAAGGTAAATAAAACTATACTTGATGATATATCTCCTTGTGATTTCTACGGCTGTTATGCCTGCCTAGTTCCTATTAAATCATGTTATTTAGAAATGTTGACCCTAGTAAGTATCACGTCTACCTCTCGTCACTACCTCTTCGAGGTTAGGCGGGATACTCACTGGGTACATATTTGTTTATGTACTCATGCTTCACTCTTGTACTTAATTGTACAGGTTCTGAGGCTGGTGCATATGGTTATTAGACTGGATCTCGATTCTGATCTCAGTTGGACCGGACTTCACGGTGAGCTGCTTCTCCTGAAGATCCTCGGCGACACCTTGGAGTTTTCTTTTGCTTATTTCCCGTCTATTCCTTTCAGACAGTGGGATTGTATATTATATTTTGTATATTCTATTAGTATGCCTGTAGGACTTATGACACTAGTTCCTGGCACATACGTAGTTGTTATTTTGGTTTACGGGTCTGTATATATACATATTGGCTTATTCCTCATCATGACTATTTTGATTAAAACTGGCTAATTATCCTTGTCAAATAATGTTTTAACTTTTAAAAACTGAGTATATTTTAAAGTGTTTAAACTAATAGAGGAACCTTTAGTAAATTAAGAGTAGGCTTGCCTGACCTCGCTGTTGGGCGCCATCACGACCTCAGCTAGGATTTTTGCTCGTGACACAAAAACCTTCAAATTTCTATGTTTATCCAAATGACTTCAAAATGACCTACAGAAATCCAAATTCACTTTCGATCGCGCTCCCAACTCCATAATCACCACACGAGGCTATTCCTAGACTCGGAATCCCAAACGGACATCAATAACTCTGAAATGCACTTCAAGCCCAAATTTATGAAATTCTTCTAAAATGCTAACTTCCACAATATGAATCAAAACGCTCCCGGGTTATCCAAAACCCGATCTGGACATACGCCCAAGTCCGAAATCATCATATAAACATGCAGGAACCTTCAAATCCTGATCCGTAGGTCGTTTACTCAAAATTCCAATCTTAGTTGATTCTTCCAACTTAACGCTTCTGAAATGAGAATTTTCTTTCCAAACCAACTCTAAACTTTCCGAAATTCAATTCCGACCACACCTACAAGTCATAACACCTGAAATAGAGCTGCTCGCGACTTCAAACTGCTGAACGACGTGCTAGAGCTCAAAACAACCGGTCGGGTTGTTATAGGGTGGATCAATATTGATATAAATATAGATATAGATACAATATACATATAAATATAAATTTACATGTAGATATATAGATTAGATTTGTCTAAGATTTATTTATATTGAGTATACGATTTATTAAATTACTTCCATTAATTATGTTTCCATTTATAATTCCAATTTTTAAAGTTGTCTTAAAATTTCCAAGTGGCTTCTTATTAGCTTGGCACTTGGCTTAACCGCATGCTTCACTATTCTCCTTTTAATATAATATAGATTTTTAATCAATTAAATTTATTATAATATTATTAAATATAATTTACTTTTTTACTTTATTTATTTTTAAATTAATCTAATGTATACGTATCCTCACACTATCTCTATTTTTATACATTCTCTTCCCTACTATAAATTTTAATTAGTTTTTACATTATTTTTTTACCAATAACAAAAATAATATCATATTTGATTTTAAATTGTAAAATTGATGTAGGCTAAAACATTAATACATAAGTTATTTGATGATTATGTTCCAAATTTATTGAGTTCTCTTATAATTATTTTTCATTTAGATGCAGTTAAATTTCTTTCTTTTTTAGCTTTAAGATATAAATTTATTTTTTAATTTTCATTAATAAAATCACCTATATTAGAAAGTGAATTTATATTCTTAAAGTTTTATTTTAATATTAGAAAAGTAATTTCTTAATTGTTTGAACATATTATATATATGTAGTAATATGTATGCTTGTCATGACCCGATTTCGGAGTCGTGATGGCGCCTGTAGTGGAACCAGGCAAGCTGCCCTTTTTATCTAAGCTAAATTCAATTTCTAGTAAAAATGCAATTTTTAAACGAATTTATTAATAATACTAAGAGTCTGAAGTTTAAAAATAATATTTGAGACAAAATTTAAATCTCCAACCCCGAATCCGGTGTCACTCAGTCATGAGCACTATAACATAAAGCAAAGAAAAGGAGCAATAGACAGATTGTCTCAAAATAAAGAACAACAGGTAGAATAAGAAAGAGGATACGAGGTCGCGATCGCTAACTGCTACCTCGAGAACTCCAATGAAAACTCTGACCGCTGCTCAATATCCACTACCGGGTCCCGGTGTACCTGGATCTACACACAAGGTGCAGGGGGTAACGTGAGTACACCAACTCAGAAGTAAAGAACCCAAACTATGGGCTAAGAGGTAGTGACGGACTAAACCTCAATAATTAAATCATCAGCGTACAAAATTTAGGCATGTTCATCGTTTATCAGAAAATAACAACAAAATATACTAGATATACCTCCATATGTTCTACATGCCAACATGTCATAGTGTGAAAATTCACATAGTGCTTACAACTCTCCCACATAAGTCCACTCAGTACTATATATGGCTCTCAGGCCCAGGGAAGTTCCATCCTGGAATATGCATAAACACCGGTGACCGCAGTCACTCCGTACTGAGGAAAAAGGCCAGTCCAGCCCCCACAAAGAAGATCCATCCCTGGAATACAACACTCGGAACATATCCATATCCAGGGAAGATCCATTCTCACATAACATCAGCTTCGGACAAGATCCATGACCAGGGAAGATCCATCCCTCACATAACATCAGCTTTGGACTAGATCCATACCCAGGGAAGATCCATCCCTCATCATCAATGCGCTCACTGGGGGTGTAAAGACTCCGGAGGGGCCCTAGTGGCCGAAGCGCCATATCAAGACAACGAAGGAATGATGTAATATCGCTACAGTGTGCAGTCCGATCTCATAATTGTCTCAATAATAGGCTCTCGACCTCACTCAGTCATTACTCTTCAGTCTCACTCACATGGATCGCAGATGCCTCTATCAGCTCGAATCAATGATAAGTATGCATATAATTAACAATACTGAGAGTGAGGTATGAAGTGATATGCTATAACAGGACTGAGTTTATGAATCAGATAATCACAAAATGGGACAATAATACACGACCACTCGGGTTTCAGCATTTTTAGCGTGAAGCCTAGCACTTATTCTTAACATGATTTCTAACAGATTCACAATTACCACATTAATAGAAGCACATATATCATCATGGAATAATCACTAAACGGTGCCATGGGATAAGCCAGGCCACAATTACTCGGTGCACGCCCGCACGATCGTCACTTGGCAAGTGCGTCACCTTAACAGTAGTCATAAATCATTCAGCTCGGGGTTTCGAACCCTCAGAACCAATTTTTGAAATTTTACTTACCTAAAAATGGATAAAATATTATTCCGCAGTTCCTTTGCCTCTAAATCCTGCCTCTGAGTGCTCCAAATCTAGCAAGTTCAGATTTTTATCATCAAATTATGCTTAAGGAATGAATTCCAATTAAAAAGTACCAAATTTAGCTCAAAACCCGAAATTAGTCTAATACCCTACTCTTGGGCCCGCGTCCCAAAACTCCAAAACTTTTATACAAAACTGGTCTTCATCATCTCACGAGTCCGTACATATAAATAACACTAAAATCGGAGTTCGCTTGACCCCTCAAATCGATTCTTAAATGTCTCAAAATCTCAAGCCCTAAACCTCCTCTTTCTACTGATTTTTCATGAATTAATTGCTGAGATTGTGTTCTATAATCACCCGTAAACGAGTTTTAATGATCAAAACACTTACCTCTATGAACAATACTGATTTCCCTCTTCAAAAATCGCCTCAAGGGCTTCTTCCCGTTCAAAGATGGTGTTAAAAGGTCTAATGGTCGCGACGGGTTTTAATTTATACTTTCTGCCCAGCGATTCCGCACCTGCGGCCAATATCTCGCACCTGCGGGACCGCACCTGCAGTCAAAACAACCGCACCTGCGACTTTCACTAAATTGCCTATCTCCGCACCTGCGACTCACATTCCGCACCTGCGACTTCGCAGGTGCGATCCTCCTCCCGCACCTGCGATCCTCTATTGAGCCTGCCAAAATCCGCATCTGTGGAGCTTTGCTCGCTCCTGCGGGCCCGCACCTGCGGTCACACTTTCGCAGGTGCGGTCACACCAGCACTAGCAACTGAAGCTGCATTTTACCAACTTTAAAACTTTTGTTAATCACCCGAAATCAATCCCGAGCCCCTCGGGACCCCGACCAAATATACCAACATATTATATATGATTATTCAAACTTAGTTGCACTTCCGAAACACTATAAATAACATGAAAACACCAAAATCACATCAAATTCAAGCCTAAGAACTTTGAAATTTCTAAAATCCTCCAATGATGCCGAAACTATCCAAAACAACTCCGATTGACTTGAAATTTTCCAAACATATCAAAAATGACATTACGAACTTGTTCCAACTTCCGGAATTCCATTCCGACCCCGATAGCCTATTTTCCACTGCCGACCGAAAATCACCATAAACTAACTTTCGCCAATTCAAGTCTAATTCTACACCGGACATCACAAAAATATTATGAACACATCCCTAAGTCCCAAATCACCTAACGAAGTTATTCGAGCCATAAAATCCGCATTCCGAGGTCGTTTACTAATAAGTCAACTCTTAGTTGACTTTTCCAACTTTAAGGTTATTTTTAAAGACTAAGCGACTAAACTCTCACTACAACCATTCCGATTTCAAGCCTACCACTCTAACACATCATAACAGTATAACCAGCCTATGACAAGTCAATAATAGTAATTTTTAATGCAAGTTCTATGTAACGACCGTCTGGGTCGTTACATTCTCCCCCACTTAAACATACGTTCATCCTCGAACGTGCCTAGAGTTGTTCCAAACACCACCCAAATTGCTGTGTAACCTACCATGCACATATTCAGAGGTGATCCCACGTCACTCTACCCCATATAGGTCTAATAGCACAACACAGTTGGAATTTCGAAATCTAATCTTGACCATAAACCTTAGAATTACATTTTCATTTCTGAATCAATTTGCAAGATCAAAATCCCACAACTATAAACTGAATAAGTCTGGGCATACTATAACAAGCCATATACGCACCCCAGAAGAAATCGCATAATACACCGCGTGACTCAACATCCATAGCGATAAATCATAATCACAATAGCTGCTCAGAGCAACCCAATACCGGTACATAACCTCTTATCAAGAAATGTCTCGCTCTTACACTTTCATATACTGCCGACGATGACAGAAACACGTAGAAACTAACAACCATTCTTCTGATTAGTCAGACATGATGCTCCCCCTTCCACACATGAAATTATAGCAAATTTCTAAGCCGACTCCCGATATTTATCCTTCCAACTATGTTGTAGACAATTCTGGCAATATTCATTCTAGGTCCAATAACCTCTCCTGACATGACATATCAATACAATTCGAATCCATAACCTATGCAACTCACGCACTAAACAACATCCCAACGGAATCAAATTATATAAAAGACTCACACAAGAGGACTATCCTGCCATTAACAATTACCCTCACAACATCATGCTAAAAGTCTGGCACACATCGTAAAAATCAAAACACACGAATCCAACACCAAAGGTCATACCCCTACATAACTCCGCTACACTGAGTGATCCCATCGAAACGCTAGTCCACATGAAATACTTCAAGCCACCAGTAGATATCATTTAGTTAGTCATTTGAAACTGCCAATGTCGCCTAAGAATTTTGACCTTCCTTCCAGAACTGAACTGTGAATTCACACATGCAGATCTCGACTCTGCGCAACGTACCGCATACACCATGCCATCCTATGATAAATATGGAAACTACATAACCCCTTCCGAGCCACAAGAAACTACGTACCCAACTAGCCAAGAACTTACATTTGATCCCATCTAGAAGCAAAATCACTATACCTCTCATGCTCCTCATGCCAGTAGAAAATACACATCTCTAACCATGGTAGAACCCATCAAGAACTACAACCATTCCGATTTCAAGCCTACCAACTCTAACACATCAATAACAGTATAACCAACCTATGACAAGTCAATAACAGTAATTTTCAATGCAAGTTCTACGTAACGACCGTCCGGGTCGTTACAATATTGTCATTTTATTTCTTTCCGTAATATTTTCCAAAATAAAAAATTATGAAATAAAAAAATCTCATCTCAAATTTAAATAATTCTTATCATTCTATTTTCTAAATTAGAACGCTATTTCAAAAAATTATGTTATGTTTTCAAACGTATACTAACTACACTCAATTCTGATATTAATCATAGAAAAGTATTTGCATAGTTGTTTGAACACATTATATCTAAATGTTGTAGTAATATTTTCACCGTCAGCTTATTTCTTATAATTTTCTTTCTTTTTAGATTTAATAAAAATTTAATTTTTAATTTTCATTAGTATAATTACCTATATTAGAAATTTATTTTGTATTTTAGTTATTTTTTTTCATAAAAAGACTTCAATTTCGTGATAGTATCTATAGTTTGTGCATTCTAATCATAGTTTTAACAACTTTTTAATTTCAAATTCAATTAGCCTTTCCCTTTCATTTCTAATAGTAAATTTTTAATAATTTATCATATTTTTCCTAATTTTTTAAGTATTTATATTTAATTTTAATAATTTTCAAATTTAATTATCCTCCCCTTTCTAATTTGAAGTTATTATATTTAATTTAATTTATTTTCTAAACATATGATTTATAAATATCCTCATATAATCTATAATTTATTTCTATTATTTAATGTTTTTAGTTTTTGATTTTATCTATTAGACTTGAGTTAGGTGGACCTATTCATATTATGAGCTTTCTTATCATAATATAAAAAACTTTCTCATCTCAAATTTAAATAATTTTTACCGTTTTTTTCTATGATAAAAAATCTAAAAAAAATTCTTTATTTATTTTTTACTTTTTACTTTTTGAGATTATATTATTCAATAGCTAATATTATTTATGTAATTAGGTTTGTGTTAGTTTTGCTTCTTTTTTAGATAGTCAGCTGAGTTTGCTTGACTATGAAATGGTCAAGTATTATCTTTGGTGATGAATACAAATGAAAGTTAATTACCCAAAAAAAAAACCCTAATATTATTATATTGTCATGTGAATTTTTATTAGCTTGTTTGAATTTAATATCTATTTCTACCATCTTCATTCTAATATAATATAGATAAAAATTTAAAAACTTTCTCAAATTCAAATAAGTTATATTATTTTATTTTATAAATTTAACTGCATTTTCAAAAAATTATGTTATGCTTTCAAATTTAAGCTAACTGCATTCAATTCAAATATTAATCACAAAAAAATATTTTCTTAATTGCTCGAAAATCCATTATATCTGAATGTGTAGTAATATTTACGTATAAAATATTCGTTTGCCCGATTTATCAATATTAATATGAAATTATTATTCTTGTTATAAAAAGATAGTTTACTAATTATTTAAGTTTTTCTTATCTTATAAATAATTTATATACTTTATGTAAGATCTTATTTTCCCGCTTGAATTTATTTAATTTTTAAACTTAATAAATCTTTAATATCTTATGTAAATTTATTTAATTTTAACTTACTCCAAATATTAAATAGTCACAGGTTATCTCAATCTACGTCTTTCTATATTTTTTTTTATTTTTTTCTATTATATTTTTTAGTTAATTTTCTACCTCCATATTTCTAGCTAATATAGAAAAAAAAATCTATGGGTGGATCCATATTGATATAGATATAGCTACAAATATACATATAAATATAAATTGAAATGTAGATATATAGATTAGATTTCTCTAAGATTTATTTAGATTGAGTATAAGATTTATTAAACTACTTTCATTAATTATGTTTCCATTAATAATTCAAATTTTTAATGTTGTCTTAATATTGCCAAGTGGCTTCTTATTAGTCCGCCACTTGGCTTAACCACATGCTTCACTACTCTCCTTTTAATATAATATAGATTAATATAGAATGCCACGACCCAAAATACAACACAGGTCGTGATGGCGTCCAACACCGGAGTCAGGCAAGCCAACAGTTGGTTACTAGTGAGATTATCCTTATTTTACATACCAACGCCACAATTACCAAAATTTTAAACTTAGATCATTTAAATAAAAGCGGATACATTAACCAACTTAAGTAAATACAGCCACAATGATCATGAACCAATATAGACAGTCCCAAAAGATAGAACCTACTATCTAAGTGCCAGAAACTAGTGTCACAAGTTAACATGCAAACTAGTAGAATATACAAAAGATGATACAAATGTACTGCTGTCTGAAAGAAGTAGACAGAAATAAACAAAAGATAACTCCATAGTACTGCTGAAAATCTCCAAAGGAAGGCATCTCATCGTGGAGTTAGGTACAGAATATACGTCAAGCTCTGGTCGGATAACCAGATGCACTAGGCTCAGAACCTGTACAATTAAGTACAGAAGCGTAGTATGAGTACACAAAAAGATATGTACCCAGTGAGTATCCCTCCTAACATCGAAGAAGTAGTGACGAGAGGTCGACGTGAAACTTACTAGGGTCAGACGATGTGGAATAAGAACAGGCTAACCAGTAGTAGCAGTAATGAACAGTAATAAGAAAATGAGCATCAAATAACAATCACAAGTACCCTCACGCCATTCTTTTTCCATGGAATACATGTTGTTTAACCTTCTTTCTTTTCATGAAATCAAGAGTTACAATTATAGGGTTTCTCACAAATTACCAAAAAATATAACAGGCTATGAGCGTACGGTCATTACGACGTGAAAAGTAAATGTGCACTGCCGAGGGTTGAACGACTCGAACCATAGATGCATCTATCTGCCCCGCTCGCGAATCGAACATGCGACTCGGGTTAATATAATATTAGGGCTACCCCGCTTCCGAATCATCCATGAGACTCGGGTTCCCATATAAATTCATGATTAGTAGGAGATTTCCAGATAATTTAGCAGGGAACATACTAACAATGTGAGAATTTTAGAGATATCAACTTCAAACATAACCCCTTAGGCCTTCACATGTCAGATTCGAGGGCATTAGGCTACTAAATCCATATACAAGATCACATATACAACACATAAAGCATGTTTGTGAGTCCTAAACTACCCGACAAGGCATAATAGTAGCTTCGCACGGACTCTCGTCACTTCGTGCGTACGCAGCCCCCGCTAAGGAAAAAACAACCATTTATAATCACCTATGGGGAAAATTCCCTCTTACAAGGTTAGAAAAGAGACTCACCCCTCGTGTCGAATTCACTTCCCGGACCAAGAACGCGCCCGAAACTCCGAACTCTACACTCGAGGACTCGAAACTAGCCAAAAGTTATACAAATTCTTTAATTTATGCACAAAGTATGGAAATTCTCCTACTCATTTAGTAAATTCACCAGTCTTGAAGAAATTCAAAAATCCGACAACGGGCCCGCATGCTCGGATTCCCATAATTCTCGAAAGAAACACTCACCCATAGCCTAAGGATCACTAATATACGATTTTACTTGATTTTTATAGCAAATTCACGGGTAAATTCTCAAATTATCGAAGGCCCTAGGTTACTACCCATTTCTTGATTTTTCACTAATTTAGGTAGTTAATTTATCATGTAATCCATGCATGAAGCTAATGTTAGAGTAGAATGTACTTACCTTCAATAACCAGGTCGTTGGCCCCTCCGAATGGTGGAAATTGCCCCAAGGAAGAAGAAGACAATGAGAAAAGTGAATTAAAACCCGTGTATAAAAACACACTTCTTGAACAGTGTTTCCGCACCTGCGGCTCGAGGATCGCACCTGCGGAAATGGACTAGGAGGACTGGGCCCGCACATGCGGAGTGGAGACCGCACCTGCGGCTCCGCTCCTGCAGAATGTTGTCTGCACCTGCGATAATTGGTCTGACCACTAGAGGTCGTACCTACGACTAGTCAACCGCACATGCGGTCACACCAGAACAGGTGCACCAGCAGCTATTTCAGCTGGTTTTTGGCCTCGTGTGGTGTCCGGGAGGCACCTGGGCCCACCCGAGCCCCTGTCCAAATATACAAACAATTCCCGAATCATAATACGGACTCACTCGAGCCTTCGGAACAGCCAAAACAACGCAAAAACTCAAAATCACACCTCAAAACCCCAAGAACCAACCTTAGGAACTTTAAGTTTTCTAGACTTCACTAACAAGGCGCCCAACCGACCTAAATTTTGCAGACAAGTCATAAATGACATAACGGAACTATTCCCGGTCTCGAAAATCCGTTCGGACCTCGATAACACAAAAACACGTCTGAAACCACAATAGGAACTTAAGGAACTTCTTATTTCAATATTGGGCGCCGAAACACTCCCGGGTCATCAGAAAACCATTCTGAACATACGCCCAGGTCCGAAATCATCATATGAAGCTACCGGAACCGATGAAACTCGATTGCGAGGTCGTTTACTAAAATTTTTGACCGAGTTCAAACTTGGACTTAAAGGCCAACCTTAAAGAACCAAGTGTTCCTATAGCAGTCTAAACACTTTCGGATCCCGGACCACCAGCCCCTGCAAGTCATAAATCATAATAAGCCTCTATGGAAAGTTTTATTTAGAGGAACGGGGTCTGATAACGCAGAACGACCGGTCCGGTCATTACAGTCTCCACTTCTTAAGCAAGTGTTCATCCTCGAACGGGTCTAGAATCATACATGAAGTGCTGAATAAGTGTGGATATCTATTCCGCATGTCCTCCTCGGACTCCCAGGTCGCCTCCTCAACTGGTTGGCCCTTCCACTGGACCTTTACGGCAGAAACTCTTTTGGACCTTTACTGCTGGTCCTGTCTATCAATAATAGCAACTGGCTCCTCCTCATATCCCAACCTGTCATCCAACTAAATAGTGCTCAAATCAACCACGTGAGAGAAGTCGGCGTGGTACCTCCAGAGCATGGATACATGAAAAACTGGATAAACCGCTGATAAACTGGGAGGTAAGGCCAGCTCATAAGCAACATCCCCAACTCGCCTCGACACCTCGAAGAGACCTATAAACCTCGGTCTTAGCTTGCCCTTCTTCCCAAAACTCATAATATCCTTCATAGGAGAGACTTTCAACATGACCCTATCTGCCTACATAAATGATACATCACGCGCCCTGTGATTCGTGTAACTCTTCTGACTGGACTGTGCTGTACTGAGCCTCTCATGAATTAACTTTACTTTTTCCAAAGCATCCCTCACCAGGTCGGGGCCATATAACTTAGCCTCGCCAGGCTCAAACCACCTGATAGGAGATCGACATCGCCGACCATACAAATCCTCAAATGGTGCCATCTCAATTCGGGACTGGTAACTATTATTGTAAGCAAAATCGGCCAAAGGCCAGAACTGGTCCCACTGTCCTCCGAAGTCAATCGCACATGCCCTGAACATGTCCTTCAATATCTGAACTGTACGCTCCGACTGGCCATCAGTCTGAGGGTGAAATGCTGTGCTGAGGTCTATCTGGGTACCCATCTCACTATGCAATGCTCTCCAGAAGTGCGAGGTGAACTGAGGACCTCGATCTGATATAATAGACACCGCCACACCATGCAACCGGACTATCTCCTGAATGTAGTGGGCTAACCTCTCAGAAGTATAAGTAGTAGCCACTGGAATGAAATGCGTCGATTTGGTCAACCTATCCACAATGACCCAAACAGCATCAACCTTCCGCAAAGTCCGAGGCAACCCAACCACGAAGTCCATAGTGATGCGCTCCCATTTCCACTCAGGAATGGGCATCTGCTGAAGTAGGCCTCCAGGCCTCCGGTGCTCATGCTTAACCTGCTGGAAATCAGGACACCTAGTCACATACCCTACAATGTCCTTCTTCATTCGCCTCCACCAGTAATGCTGCTTCAAATCACGATACATCTTGGTAGCACCAGGGTGAATAGAATACCGAGAACTGTGTGCCTCCTCTAGAATCCTCTCCCTCAGGACATCAACATTAGGAACACAGAAGCAGGCCTGAAGTCTCAGAACACCATCCTCGCCAATAGTGACCTCCTTGGCCCTACCCCGAACCGCTGTCTCCCGAAGCTCTGCTAGGCACGGGTCATAGAACTGTCGGCCCTTAATCTCACCCGATAACAAAGACTGAGCAACCACATCCGCTAAAACTCGACGAGCTATGAAAGGTCTAATCTCACCAGGCGATTGGCCAAGGACTGGACGTCCAAGGCTTGAGGTCTCTCCTCTGCTGCAATATAAGCCTAGCTACCCATACTCTCCGCCTTCCTGCTCAAAGCATCTGCTACCATATTTGCCTTGCTCGGGTGATAAAGAATGTTGATATCATAATCCTTCAAAAACTCAAGCCATCTACGCTGCCTCAAATTAAGATACTTCTGCTTGAACAGGTGCTGCAAGCTACGGTGGTCTGTATAAACCTCACAGGACACTCCATACAACTAGTGCCTCCAAATCTTAAGAGCATGAACAATCGCCGCCAACTCCAAATCGTGCATACGGTAATTCTTCTCATGAACCTTCAGATGGCGTGAAGCATAAGCAATAACTCTCCCCCCCTGCATCAATACACACCCCAAGCCAACACGCGAAGCGTCGCAATATACTGTACACATCCCAGAACCGGAAGGCAATACTAGAACTGGTGTTGAGGTTAATGCTGTCTTGAGCTTCTGAAAGCTCGCCTCACACTCGTCAGACCACGAGAGCGGGGCATTTTTCTGAGTCAATCTAGTCAATAGAGTTGCAATAGAAGAGAACCCCTATAAGAATCGGCGATAATAACCTGCTAGGACCCAAAAGCTCCCGATCTCTGTAGCTGAAGTAAGACGTGAACAACTCTGGACTGCCGCGATCTTCTGAGGATCAACCTTGATACCCTCTCCGGATACCACATGCCCCAAGAATGCCCCGGAATCCAACCACAACTCACACTTGGAGAACTTAGCATATAGCTTCTGTTCTCGCAAAGTCTGGAGCACAACTCTCAAATGCTGCTCGTGCTCCCCCAGGCTACGTGAGTAAATCAAAATGTCATCAATGAAGACAATGACAAAGGAATCGGTATATGGCCTGAACACCCTATTCATCAAGTCCATGAATGTTGTTGGGGCATTAGTCAAACCAAAGGACATCACCAGGAACTCATAATGGCCATATCTCGTATGAAAAGTAGTCTTCGGAACATCTGAAGCCTGAATCCTCAACGGATGATAGCCCGATCTCCAATCAATATTAGAAAACACACAAGCACCCTGAAACTGGTCAAACAAATCATTGATGCGCGTCAAAGGATACTTGTTCTTAATGGTAACATTGTTCAACTGGCGGTAATCAATACACATCCGCATGGACCCATCATTTTTCTTCACGAATAGAATTGGAGCACCCCACGATGATACACTCGGCCTGATGAACCCCTTAACTAACAACTCCTCAAGCTGCTCCTTCAACTTTTTCGGAGCCATACGGTACGGAGGAATAGATATAGGCTGGATTCCTGGAGCTCAATCAATGTAGAAATCAATATCACGATCAGGAGACATGCCTGGAAGGTCTGAAGGAAATACATCAACAAACTCTCGAACAACTGGCACCGAGTCAATCGTCGGAGACTCGGTGGTGGCGTCCCGCACATAAGCGAGGTAGGCCAGGAAACCCTTCTCGACCATATGTTGAGCCTTCAAGAATGAAATAACGCGGCTGGCTGCACTAACTAAGGAACCTCTCCACTCCAGCCTAGGCGACTCTGACATGGCTAAAGTAACCGTCTTGACATGGCAATCTAGCATGGCAGGATAAGGAGATAGCCAATCCATGCCTAAAATAATCTTAAAATCAACCATGTCGAGCAATAAGAGATACGCTCGAGTCTCGAACCCACAGAATGTGACCATTCAGGACCGGTAAACCCAATCAACCACCACCGAATCGCCCACAGGGGTGGACACACATATAGGAGAACCCAAGGACTAATGAGGGACATCCAGAAAATGAGCAAATAAGGCTGAAACATAGGACTAAGTGGATCCTGGATCAAATAACATCGATGCTTGTCTACTAAATACTGTAATAATACCTGTGATCACGGCGTCTGAGGCCACTACATCTGATCTGGCCGAAAAAGCATAGAATCTAGATGGAGCACCGGAAGACTGAGCCCCGCCAGGATGAACACGAGTTGGCTGACCTCCCCCTGACTGGCCTCCACCTCTAGGACGACCCCTACCGACCTGTCCCTCACCTCTAGGTGGCCGGGCTGCTGGTGCTGGACTCATAGGCTGGTAACCTTTTGCACTGCGTTGCCCTGAAACCTGGGAGAAGTCCTCCTGATATGGCAGAGATCTCCACACTCGTAACATCTCACTGGAGGCATGACCTGCTGCCTAGAAGTAGAACCCTGGATAACTGGGGGACGGTGAGAACCCTGTGGCATAGCACTGAAGTAAGGCCTCATTGGAGAACCACGAGGAGGTGGTGGTGGTGCTGAATATGAGGGCCTGCTAGGCTGACCCCTACCAAGCTGACCTCTGCCCCTAGCTGGGGCACCTCTGAAATCCCTGGAATATCTGGCTCTCTTGTCCGATAGTACATGCTCCCTGACCCTTGACCGATAACCATCGACCTTACGAGAAATCTCCGCTACTAGGTGATAAGGAGTCCCCATCTCCACCTCCCGGGCCATGCTGGTCCTACTGCCTGGATGCAACCCGACTATAAATCTCCGCACTCTTTCAGCATCGGTAGGTAGTATCACGAGTGCATGGCGAGATAACTCTGAAAATCTGCCTCATAGTTTGTCACTAATAGATGCCCCTACTCCAGCTGCTCAAAATGACACTGCAGCTCTTCCTCTCAGAGGGTGGGATATATCTGTCTAGAAAAATCAGAGTGAACTGCTCCCAAGTGATAGGAGGAGATCCTACTAGCTTGCTGAGTAAATAGGACTGCCACCATCTGCTAGCTCTACCCTCTAACTGGAAAGTAGCAAAGTCCACTCCATGGGACTCTAGTATCCTCATGTTGTACAGTCGGTCCTTGCACCTGTCAAATAAATCCTGGGCATCCTCGCCTCGCTCACCCCTGAAGATCGGAGGGTGAAATCGAGTCCATCTGTCCAATAATCACCGTCCGCAGCTGGTCTCAGCTCAGGTGCTACTGCTACAGGCTGAACCACACCCACGGGCAGGATCCGCTGGAAATAAACCAGCCCGGGACATAGTATCCTTAAATATCAACATACGGCCCATGACCTCCTGGAAGCCTGGCGCCGTCATGAAGTCCACTGGAGTAGGACCCGCTGGGGGCACCTCAACCTGCTCCTTTATAGGAGGATCCCCTGGTGGTGCAACTGGAATAGCTCTGGGACGCCCCCGTCCCCTACCTCAGGCCGGTGCCCTCCACCTGCCTCTGCCAGATGTATGCGTCCTCATCATCTGTGAGAGAATAGGAGAATGAGATTTAGTTTACCATCAACTGCACGATAGATCATGAATAAAGAGAGGTTTCCTAACACCCTATAGCCTCCCAAAGATATATACAGACGTCTCTGTATTGATCCGTGAGACTCTATTAGGTTTGCCCGTGACTCGTGAGACCTACGTGAACCTAGTGCTCTGATACCATGTTGTCACGACCCAAAATCCAACACAGGTCCTGATGGCGCCCAACACCGGAGTTAGTTAATCCAACATTTGTTTACTAGTGAGATTATCCTTATTTGACATACCAACCCCACAATTACAAAAATTTTAAGCTTAGATCATTTAAATAAAAGAGGATACATTAACCAACTTAAGTAAATACAACCACAATGATCATGAACCAATATATACATTCCCAAAAGATAGAACCTACTATGTGAGTGCCAGGAATCAGTCTCACAAGTCAACAAGCGAACTAGTAGAATATACAAAAGATGATACAACTGTACTATTGTCTGAAAGAAGTAGACATAAATAAACAAAAGATAACTCTATAGTACTACTGATAATAGCCAAGTAAGGCAACTCACCGTGGAGCCAGGTCCAGAATATACGACAAGCTCCGGTCGGATAACCAGATGCACTAGCCTCAGAACCTGTACAATTAAGTACAGAATCATAGTATGAGTACATAAACAGATATGTACCTAGCGAGTATCCCGCCTAACCTCAAAGAATTAGTGACGAGAGGTCGACGTGATACTTACTAGGGCCAGACAATGTGGAATAAGTAAATGTTAACCAGTAGTAGCAGTAATGAACAGTAATAAGGAAATGAGCATCAAATAACAAACACAAGTACCCTCGCGCCATTCGTTTTCCATTGCATTCAAGCTGTTTAAACTTCTTTCTTTTCATGAAATTAACAGTTACAATTACAGGGCTTCTCACAATTACCAAAACATATAAATGGCTATGAGCGCGTGGTCATTACGACGTGAAAAGTAAATGTGCATTGTCGAGGGTTGAACGGCCCAAACCATAGATGCATCTAGCCCCTCTTGCGAATCGAACATACGACACGGTTAATATAATACCAAGACCACCCCCGCTCGCGAATTATACCTACGACTCGGGTAAATATAATATTAGGGCTACCCCGCTCGCGAATCATCCATGCTACTCGGGTTCCCATATAAATTCACGATTAGTAGGGATTTCCAGATAATTTAGCAGGGAACATACTAACGGTGTGAGAATTTTAGAGATATCAACTTCAAACATAACCCCTTAGGCCTTCACATGTGATATTCGAGGGCATTAGGCTACTAAATCCATATACAAGATCACAGATACAACACATAGAGCATGTCTGTGAGTCCTAAACTACCTGACAAGGCATAATAGTAGCTGCGCACAGAATCATATCACTTCGTGCGTACGCAGCCCCCGCAATTAAGGACAAAACCACCATTTATAATCACCTATGGGGACGATTCCCTCTTACAAGGTTAGAAAAGAGACTCACCTCGTGTCGAATTTACTCCCCGGACCAAGAACGCGCCTGAAACTCCGAACTCTACACCCGAGGACTCGAAACTAGCCAAAAGTTATACAAATTGATTAATTTATGCACAAATTATGGAAATTCTCCTACTCATTTAGTAAATTCGCCATTCTTGAAGAAATTCTAAAATCCGACCCCAGGCCCGCATGCTCGGATTCCCATAATTCTCGAAGGAAACACTCACCCATAGCCTGAGGATCACTAATATACGATTTTTACTTGATGTTTATTGCAAAATCACTGGTAAATTCTCAAATTATCGAAATCCCTAGGTTACTACCCAATTCTTGATTCTTCACTAATTTAGGTAGTTAATTGAGCTTGTAATCCATGCATGAAGCTAATGTTTGAGTAGAATCTACTTACCTTAAATAACCAGGTTGTTGGCCCCTTAAAAATGGTTGAAATCGCCCCAAGGAAGAAGAAGAAGATGAGAAAAGTGAATTAAAACCCGTGTATAAAAACACACTGCCTGAACAGTGTTTCCGCACCTCCGCACTTGTGAGCAAAGGCTTGCACCTGCGGTCTCGCACTTGCGAGAAAAGGCTCGCACCTGGGGAAATGGACTAGGAGGCCTCGGCCTGCACCTGCGGAGTGGAGACCGCTCCTGCAGAACGTTGTCCTCACCTGTGAGAATTGGCCTGACCACTGGGGGTCGCACCTGCGAGAATGGGACCGCAGGAGCGGTCCCGTACCTGCGACTAGTCAACTGCACCTGCGGCCACACCAGAACAGGTGCACCAGCAACTATTTCAGCTGGTTTTTGGCCTCGTGTGGTGTACGGGAGGCACCTGGGCCCACCCGAGCCCCCGTCCAAATATACCAACAAGTCCCGAATAATAATACGGACTGGCTCGAGCCTTCAAAACACCCAAAACAATGCTAAATCTCAAAATCACACCTCAAATCCCCAAGAACCAACCTTAGGAACTTTAAGTTTTCTAGACTTCGCTAATAACGCACCGAACCAACCTATACTACTCGAAATGACACCAAATTTTGCAGGCAAGTCATAAATGACATAACCGAACTATTCCCGGTCTTGGAATTCCGTTCGGACCTCGAAAAATCAAAAACACGTCCCAAACTACAATAAGAACTTAAGGAACTTCTTATTTCAATATTGGGCGCCAAAACGCTCCCGGTTCATCAGAAACCCATTCCGAACATACGCACAGATCCGAAATCATCATACGAAGCTACCGGAACCGACAAAACTTGATTTCAAGGTCGTTTACTAAAAATGTTGGCCGAGGTCAAACTTGGCCTTAAAGGCCAACCTTAAAGAACCAAGTGTTCCTATAGCACTCTAAACACTTCCGGATCTCGGACCACCAGCCCCCGCAAGTCATAAATCATAATAAGCCGCTATGGAAAGTTTCATTTAGGGGAACAGGGACCAATAGTGCAAAACGACCGGTCGGGTCGTTACATAGAAAAGGAGAGGCAAAAACATGATATTATGCCCAAATGAAATATCAATAAGTGTCATGTTTTAAGCTAAAAATCCCATAGAAAATGTTAAATAGAAATAGAAAGAAAGGAAAAAGAAAACATCCTACCATCCTCTTCCAAAACGTGGTAAACAAAACCTAACTCTATAACTTAGAAACTATCTCCTACGCTAACTTTTTCGAAAAATGATTTTTATATTTAAAAGAAGTATAGACTTAATCTTCAATAATAACACTGGTCTTTTAGAGAAACACTTATTTGCAAGTCAGCAATATTCATTATTGCACAAAAGACCAATATTGTCCCAGCAACAGAGGATTATACTATGTCTAGATGTCACGGAACAAGAAGTTTATGATGGAATAATGTTAATTGGTGATGACGAAACCCCTGGTGTTGATGGATTCAATGCATATTTTTTCAAGAAGGCATGGAAGGTCATTCACCATGAAGTTACAACAGCTGTTATGGATTTCTTTGCCACTGGGAAGCTATACAGAGCAATCAATTGTACAACTATCACCTTAGTTACCAAGACTGGCAAACCTAAAACAGTTAAAGAATTTAGGCCAATTGCATGTTGCACAGTGCTTCATATTTCCAAAATCCTGGCTGCTAGAATTCAAGTTGTTATCTCTACTGTAATGTCACGACCCAAAATCCATAAGGTCATGATGGCGCCGGACATCATTGTCAGGCAAGCCAATCATTAATTAATCAAAATAATTTCCGGTTTAAACATTTATGAAAAAATATTTCCTTGCACTTTATTACATATTAACTAAATAAAACTATGTTAAGTATAACAATGGTTTGAATACTACACTTTAACAAATATAACCCAACACTTCCCAAAACCTGGTGTCACAAGTACATGAGCAATTTCTAAGAATTTATAAAAATCATTACAAAGCCTTTCCGAAATAAAAATTGGACAAGGAAATTTAAAACGAAAATAAATACAATACGAGGGAGACTCTGTCAGCTACGGATCGCCTCCGGATGATGTAGCTCGCCTAAGTCTCCGAATACTCCACATTGCTATAAAAGTACATGTGCAATAAGATGCACAACAAGTGTCTCTGAATCCTCCACATTGCTATGAAAGCACGAGAGGTCAAATTAGACACTTACTAAAGGTCAATTCAGAATATTTAAAAGTGACACTAAGCATGATTATCATAGACAATTTATTAAAATCAAGAATAAATATTTTCAAATCCGTTCACATTTAACACTTTATATCTTCGTTGTATTAATAACAATTAATCAACATGGGTGATTTAATCAAATAACAATAAATCGACGGGAAGGAACAACTTCTTCCAAAGATCTTTTTAATAACTTTAAATCTCTGTAATTTTAATTGGCAAATTAATATTTCAGGCCAGTAATCAGGAAAAATCATAGCAACTACGCAACAAATATCATGCGCAAGAAATGTCGAGGGTCGACGACCCGAACCAACATAAATGTAAACGGTGCACTGCTGAGGGTCGAACGACCCGAACCATAGATGCATCTATCTGCCCCGATCGCGAATCAATCACGCGACGCAGTTATAAATAAAATACTAAGGCTAGCCTGCTCGCAAATCATACATGAGACTCAGGTGCTTATATGAATATACACAAATATAGGGTCATCCTGCTCGTGAATCATGCATGCGAATCAGGCACCCAAAGTTTCACATGTCCACACAATAAATCCCCATTTTATCAAGAAAGTCGTTTTCTCATGGAAGTGGTAGAATTATTTTTAAAGGGACACGAAATATAGCTCTTAAATCTTTTTTTTGAAACTTATTTGCCAAGTTTAATGATATTTTCGTAATACAACCCTATTAGGTACACAATTATCCACAGAGGAATCAACTCTCTTTTTAGATGATTAAAGTAATAAACTATAGTCTTCTTTAGATATTCGATTACGATTTCGGTTATATTAGTAGTTTAATAGTACAGACAGGATTATAGGTACAACACATAAGGCATACTAGTGGGTCCTAGACTACCCGAACATGGCATAATAGTAGCTACGCACGGACTCCTGTCACCTCGTGCGTACGTAGTCTCCGGATATAAGAGCACATACTTAATTAATTCACCTAGGGGGACGATTCCCCCTCACAAAGTTAGAAAGGAGACTTACCTCGCTTCGAAGTTCGAATACCGGCTTGCAAGCCCTTCCGACGACTCCAAGGGACGCACAACGCCCCAAAACTATCCAAACAACGACAAACCAACAAAAATATATTCTAATACTTGCAACAATTCAAAATTATATAATTTCCCAACTCCGCTCAGTGAAATGACCAAAATTCCCTCGGGCCCACGTGCCCGGAATCCGAAATTTCTTGAAGATAAATTCTACACATCGCTCCACTAGCTCAAATATACAATTTACTCTACATTTAATGCTCAATTCATGGCTAAAATTCCGAATTACCATATTTCTAGGTTTCTTCAACATTCCCAAATTTTCCTCAATTTCCCATACCACATCTATGTATATAATCTTTTATTTAACTTAAAAACGGGAGGAATTTACTTACCTATTGATGCTTGGTGGAAAACCCCTCTAGAAGCTCCCAAAAATCGTCTAAGCCATGAGAAAATGGGTGAAATGCACTAACTCCACGCTTTTAAACAATCTGCCTAGGCTACCGATCCTTCTTCGCAAGCGCATCTACTCCACCGCGTTCGCGAAGCCCAAAAATCCAATCCCAACATTTTAATCTTCGCGTTCGCACACCAAAGAGTGCATTCTCATAGCCTCCTCGAGCCAACACTCCGCGTTCGCGGTCCCCTCCTCGCGTTCGCATAGGCCAAAGGGCCCCCAGGCCCCCATCTCCCCTTTCCTCTATGCGTTCGCACGCCTGACCCCACGTTCGTGTAGGGATCACAAACCAAGCCTCCTCGTTCGCACTCCCTTTTCCGCGAGAGCACAAGCCATATCCAGCATGCCTCGAATTTCCTTCTATGCAAACGCACACAAGGAACCGCGATCACATAGCACACCAGTTACACCAGAAGACAGCAGCAGCAAAACATGGAAAAATAGTCCGAACTCACCCCGAAACACACCTGAGGCCCCCCGGACCCCGTCCAATAACACGACTCAGTCCCATAACATCCTACAAACTTGTTCGAGGCTTAAAATCATATAAAACAATGCCGAAATCAGGAATCGCACCAAAATTCAAACTTTATAAACTTTGAAATCCCAACTTCAACATCCGACGCCGAAACCTATCAAATCACGTCCGATTGACCTCAAATTTTGCACACATGTCATATTCAATATTACGGACCTGCTCCAACATCCAGAATCGCATTCCGACCTCGATATGAAAATTTCCACTTCCGGTCGGATTTCTGAAAAACCTTCAAATTTCTATCTTTAGCCAAATGACTCCAAAATAAACTACAGATATCCAAATTCACTTACGATCACTCTCCCAACTCCAGAATCATCATACAAAGCTATTTCTAGACTCGAAATCCCAAACGGACATCAACAACACTGAAATGCACTTCAAGCCCAAATTTGTGAAATTCTTCGAAAATGCTAACTTCCACAATATACGCCGAGACGCTCCCGGTTTATCCAAAACCCAATCTGGACATACGCCCAAGTCGAAAATCATCATACGAACGTGGTGGAACCTTCAAATCTCGATTCGGAGGTCGTTTACTCAAAATTCTAATCTTAGTTGACTCTTCCAACTTATGGCTTTTGAAATGAGAATTTTCTTTCCAAATCAACTCTAAACTTCCCGAAATTCAATTTCGACCACGCCCTCGGGTCATAATACCCGAAATGAAGCTGCTCACGGTCTCAAACCGCTGAACGATATGCTAGAGCTCAAAACGACCGGTCGGGTCGTTACATGTAATTAGTGAAGCACATGTTGGCTTTATACCCGGTAAGAGGATATTTGACAATGTTATTTTAGCACATGAATTAGTCAATGCCTATTCTAGGAAACACACCTCCCCCAGATGCCTGATTAAGATAGATCTTCAGAAGGCCTATGATTATGTGGAATGGCCATACTTGTAGCAAGTTATGGAAGAGCTACGATTTCTTAAATTGTTCATCTCATGGGTTATGTAATGAATATAGACTCAACCATTCTTTCATAGTTAATGGAGAATTCTTAGTGCTCTTCAATGCTGCCAAGGGCCTCAGACAAGGTGATCTGATGTCAGCTTTCCTTTTTGCAATTGTTATTGAGTATTTGAGTAGAAGCTTGCATGATCTTAAGGCAAACAAAGAGTTCAGCTATCACCCTAGGTGTTCAAGGCTCAATATTACTCACTTGTGTTTTGCTGATGACCTCTTGCTATTTGCTAGAGGGGATGTGAAGTCAGTAGCTGGAATAGCACATAAATTCCTACAGTTTACAAAGTATATGAGCTACAGGCTAACCTAAGTAAGAGTGCAGTATATTTTGGGGAAGTATCAACAATATTGCAACAACAGATCTTACAACACTTGGGTTTCATCACTGGAGACCTACCTTTCAAATATCTCGGAGTTCCTTTATCTACCAAGAAATTGAGTATCATGAAATGGAAAACTTTGATAGACAAGATAACATCAAAAATAACCTCAAGGACTACAAGGAAGCTCTCATATGCTGGCAGAGTTCAGCTAGTCCAAAGTGTTTTATTTGGAATACAAGCTTTCGGGGCTCAACTTTTCATAATCCCTGCCAAGGTGATAAAGGTCATTGAAGGTTGGCAAATTGTATATGTGTTCAGGTACCAATGTGATTACAAAGAAAGCTCTACTAGTCTGGGATACGGTATGTCTACCAAAAGCTGGAGGTGGGCTGAACCTTACAAATCTACAAATCTGAAGCAAAGCTGCTATAGCTAAAGTATGCTGGGATTTGGCTCACAAGGAAGATAAGCTATGGATCATGTGGATCCATACTTACTACATCAAAAATTAGAAATTCAACATTACCCCGACCCCTCAATAGGCCTGTTGGATGGTTAGGAAGATATTTGAAGCTAGAGGTTTTCTAGAGAATATTATACTTGTACAGACACCTAAGAAGAGACTAATCAGGCATATATACTTTTATGTGCTGGGTGACTATGCAAATAAAAAACTTTGGCCTAACTGAACTCTGCCAGCATATGAGAGCTTCCTTGCAGTCCATGAGGTTATTTTTGATGTCATCTTGTCTATCAAAGTTTGCCATTGCATGATACTCAGTTTCTTGGTAGATAGAGGAACTCAATTTCTTGGTAGTAGTCTTCCATGTATCAATATCCCCAATGTGAATTTTGCTTTTGGTGTTCCCACTCTTGACAACTGATAGGTTAAGAAAATTAGGTATACATGTGAATACACAGTGTGCCTTATGTCAATGGTGGGAAGAAACAAAAGAGCACCTATTTATACACTGCAGATATGAAAGAGTTGTATGGACAAAAATATAACATTGGATACAGTTACACGAGCCTATCACAAGAGGTTGGAGTGAATACAACCAATGTGTCATCTAGTGTTCAAAAGGAAAATCCCAACAAGCATTGATCTTCAAACTTGTCTATGAAGAGGCTATGCACCATATTTGGATTGAGAGGAACTTACGAATATTCGAACAAAGGAGTAGGCAACATTGAAACATTGCAAATGAGATAACTTACATTTGTTGTGTTCAGGCACCCCGTAGGATAAAATCTCAAGTATAGTCTTATGTCTTCTAATATGATTAAAGTAGGATTGTCACGACCCTAAACTCAGACCTGTCGTGATGGCGCCTATCAAAAGAACTAAGCCAGCCGACTTCCACAATACTACAATAGTTCATTAAAAACTTTGCCAAAAGGCATCATGTTTACTAGAATCTTATAAAGGAAAACAAGAGTTGAACTAAAAATATACATGCAGAAAATAAAGCCCCAAACATCGGGGTGTCAATAAGTCATGAGAAATTACTATAAACTGTTCTGATAATAAGAAGACTGATATAGTCTGGGAAAAATAAAAATTACAAACTACGGGACGATAAAGAAGAAGAAAGCAGGGTTGCGGTCGCCAGGTAGCTACCTTACTAAATCCAATGATCAGCAACAAAGAAATATCAGCAGCCGCTACCATGCCCAGAGATACCTGGATCTGCACATAAGGTGGGGGGGGGGGTAACGTGAGTACACCAACTCAGTAAGTAACAAGTCCAAACTATGGACTAATAGGTAGTGACGAACTTAGTCTCAACAGGTAAATAGAAGTAAACTATACAGAAAATTAGGCATGCTTTCAATTCAATTATTCATCTCAAGAAATAAAGTAAATACATATATGGATAATGTGAGATATATAGTTCAGTTAACCTATACGTGCCAATGCTCAAAATTTATGAAATCCACCATTTACTTTCACTCTCAAGTTCTCAACCACTAGTTACTATATATGGCCATCTGGCCCTGGGAAGATCCATCCCGGAATATATACACATCACTGAGAATAGTCACTCAGAACCGAGGAAGGCCATTCTAATCCTGTGGAGAAGATCCATCTCCAGGTATCAATACTTCGGACAAGATCCATGTCCAGGGAAGATCCATCCCTCAATAACATCATCCGCGCCCACTATGGGTATGCACAATCCAGAGGGGCTCCTAAGGCCCAAGCGCCATCATAATCAATATATATGCTGCGACGTACAGCCCGACCCCATAACTGTCAGTCGAAATAAGGCTCTCGGCCTCACTCAATCACTAACCTCTCCAGTCTCACCACGGGCTCACAATGTCATGAAAACAACCCGGAACAATGATATGATGAATCAATAATTAACCGAGACTGAGATATGATATAGAAATGCATGATCATGACCGTGTATGGAATATAAAGCGAAAACTAGTGAGATGACAACAAGAAACGACCGCTAAAGGTCCAAACAATACCGGCACAAGGCCTAAACATGAGATCTAGCATGATTTACAGCTCAAATACATTATCACATGATGAAAACATGGATATCAACAGGATAGAGTCGCTAAATGGTGCCATGGAATCACCCAGGAGACAATTCTCATGGTGCACGCCCGGACGCCCATACGTCTCCTGGCATGTACGTCACCTCACTACTAATCACATAACACATAGAAGTTCGAGGTTTTAAACCCTCAGAACTAAGTTTGGAAGGGTCACTTACCTCAAACCAAGCCAAAATCCTACTCCGCAATGACTTTGCCTCTTGAATCTGCCTCAAAATGTCCCGAATCAAGCCAAAATTAATACAACACAATCAACATATGCAACAGGAACCAATTCCACAAGAAAAATACTAAATTTGGCTCAAATCCGAAAATTGGGTCAAACCCGGGCTCGGGCCCACATCTCGGAATCTAACAAAAGTCACAAAACTAGAAAGAACATTCACTCACGAGTCTACCCATACCAAATTCATCAAAATCCAACATCAAATGGCCATTCAAATCCCCAAATTACTCTCTCAAGAACTCTTCCATTTTCCCCCAATTTTTCACCCCAATTCCCAATTTAGATGATAGAAATCAAGATACAATCATGGAATTTAACAAAAATAAAGCGAGGAATACTTACCCCAATCAACTCCCTGAAAATGCCTTAAAAATCGCCCAAATCCGTGGTCTCTAGCTCAAAATATGAAAAATGGGTCTAAACCATCAATTTTGAATATATCATTGCCTGCCTAGATTTCCTTCTTCGCGAATGCGAGGGTACTACCGCATTCGCGAAACACAACTGCCTCAACGCGAGAATTTACTTCTACACAAACGCGATACCCCACTCGCGAATGAAGACATTATCCAGCTCAACACATCGCAAACCTGATAGCTTTCTCGCGAACGCGATGAAGGAAAAATCTGCAAGAAAATACCAGAAATATGCCAACTTCTAAAGCCAACTAATGATCAGTTAACCACCCGAGACCCTCGGACCTCAAGCAAACATACCAATACATACCGTAACATAATTTAAACTTTGTCGAACCTTCGAATCACTCAAATCAACATCAAAACACCAAATTACCCCCGAATTAAAGCCTAAGAACTTTTAAACTTTCAAATTCCACAAACGATGCCGAAACCTATCAAATCACGTCCGAATGACCTCAAATTTTACACACAAGTCAGAAATGAAACCACGAGCCTACTCCAACTTCCAGAATTCCATCATGACCTCGATATCAAAATTTCCACTACCGGCCAAAATCGCCAAAATTTCAACTTTCGCCAATTGATGCCTAATTCTACCACCGACCTCCAAATCACATTCCAGACGCGCTCCTAAGTCCAAAATCATCTAATGGAGCTTATGAAACCATCAAAATTCAAATATGAGATCGTTTACACAATAGTCAACATCCAGTCAACTTTCCCAACTTAAGCCTTCACAAAAGAGACTAAGTGTCTCAAATCCTCTCCGAAACCACTCCAAACCCGAACCAAAGGAAATGACATATCATAATGTAGCTGAAGAAAAAACAAAAGAAGAAGAAATGGGGAATCGGGGTTATAACTCTCGAAATAACCGACCGGGTCGTTACATCCTCCCCCTCTAAAACAAACGTTCGTCCTCGAACGGGTCTACAAACATACCTGAAGTCTCAAATAGGTGTGGATATCTGCTCCGCATATCCCGATCGATCTCCCAAGTATCCTCCTCCACGGACTAACCTCTCCAATGCACTTTCACTAAATCTATATACTTTGATCTCAACTTTTGGACCTAACGCTCCAAAATAGCCATTGACTCCACATCATAAGTCAAATAACCATCTAAATGAGTTGTGCTAAAATCCAAGATATGAGACGGATCGCTGATATACTTCCAGAGCATAGAGACATGAAATACTGGATGTACACCTGACAAGCTAGGTGGCAAAGCAAGCTCATAGGACACCTCCCCAATCCTCTGAAGCACCTCAAACGGCTCAATAAACTGAAGGCTCAACTTGCCCTTCTTCCCAAATCTCATAACACCCTTCATGGGTGAAACCTTTAGCAAAACCTTCTCCCCAACCATGTAAGACACATCACGGACCTTTCTATCAGCATAACTCTTTTGTATTGAATGAGCTGTGCGAAGCCGCTCCTGAATCACTTTCACCTTGTCCAATGCATCTTGAACCAAGTCTGTACCCAAAAGACTAACCTCACCTGGCTCAAACCAACCTATTGGAGATCTACACCGCCTCCCATATAAAGCCTCATATGGAGCCATCTAAATACTCGACTGATAGCTGTTGGTGTAAGCAAACTCTGCAAGTGGCAGAAATTGGTCCCATGATCCCCCAAAATCAATGACATAAGCGTGTAACATGTCCTTCAATATCTGAATAGTGCGCTCAGATTGTTCGTCCGTCTGAGGGTGAAATGTTGTGCTCAACTCAACCTGAGTGACCAAGTCTCGTTATACGGCTCTCCAAAACAACGATGTAAACTGCGTGCGTATGTCTGAAATGATTGAAATGGGCACCCCACGAAGGCGAAAAATCTCTCTAATATAAATATCAGCCAACCACTCTGAAGAATAGGTAGTGCTCACAGGAATGAAGTGCGCATACTTGGTCAGCCGGTCCACAATCACCCAAACAACATCGAACTTCCTCGAAGTCCGCGGGAGCCTAACTACAAAATTCATGGTGATCCGCTCCTACTTCAACTCTGGAATCTCTATCCGCTGAAGAAACCACCCGGTCTCTGATGCTCATATTTCACCTGCTGACATTTGAGACACCGAGCTACAAACCCAACTATGTCTTTCTTCTTCCTCCTTCACAAATAGTGCTGCCTCAAATCCTGATACATATTCGCGGCACCTGGATGGAATACCGCAGACCATGGGCCTCCTGAAGAATCAACTCCCGAAGCCCATCTACATTGGGCACACATATCCGGCCCTACATACTCAATACCCCGTTATCACCAATTGTCACATGTCTGGCATCATCATGCAGAACCTTGTCCCTGAGGATAAGCAAATGAGGATCATCATACTGGCGCCTAATGATGCAATCAAATAGGGAAGACCGAGAAACCACGCAAGGTAGGACCCGACTGGGCTCCAAAAATTCCAATATCACAAGTTGATTGGTCAAGTCCTGAACATCGACTGCAAGAGGTCTCTCACAGCCGGAAGGAATGCAAGACTACCCATACTCACTGCTTTTCTACTCAAGGCATCAGCCACCACATTGGCCTTTCCCAGATGGTACAAAATAGTAATATCATAGACCTTTAGCATCTCTAACTATCTCCGCTGCCTCAAATTGAGATCCTTCTATTTGAACAAGTGCTGGAGGCTAGGATGATTAGTAAACACCTCACAAGATACATCATAGAGATAGTGCCTCCAAATCTTCAATGCATGAACAATGGCAGCCAACTCGAAATCATGAACAAGTTAGTTCTTCTCATGGGGCTTCAACTGGCGCGAAGCATAAGCAATCATTCTACCCTCATGCATCAACACAGAACTAATGCCAACCCGAGAAGCATCACAATATAATTTACAAGAACCTGAAGCTGATGAAAGAAGTAACACTGGAGCTGTGGTCAAGGCAATATTGAGCTTCTAAAATCTTGCCTCACACTCATCCGACCACCTGAAAGGAGCACCCCTTTGGGTCAATTTGGTCAAGGGTGATGCAATAGAAGAGGAATCCTAAATGAACCGGCGGTTATAACCCGCCAAACGAAGAAAGCTATGAATCTCTGTGGATGAGGATGGTCCGGGCAAATTCTGGACTGCCTCTATCTTTTTCGGATCCACCTGAATATCCTCACTTGACACCACGTGCCCCAAGAACGCCACTAAACTAATCAAAAATCACAGTTGGAGAACTTAGTATAAAGTTTCTCCTCCCTCAACCGCTGCAACACAATCTGCAAATGCTGGGCATGCTCCTCCTAGCTACGAGAGTACACAAATATATCATCAATGAATACAATAATAAACGAGTCGAGATAAGGCTGGAACACACTATTCATCAAATGAATGAACGCTGCTGGGGCATTGGTCAGCCCAAAAGACATCACAAGGATCTCATAATGACCATATCGAGTCCTGAAAGTTGTCTTAAGGATGTTCAAGTCCCTAATCTTCAACAAGTGATACCCTAACCTTAAGTCGATCTTAAAGAACACCCTCGCTCCCTAAAGCTGGTCAAATAAATCATCAATACGAGGCAAATGATACCTGTTCTTGATTGTGACTATGTTCAACTGCATGTAATCAATGCACATTCTCATAGTGCCATCCTTCTTCTTCAGAAATAGAATAGGTGCACCCCACGGTGACACACTAGGCCGAATAAACCCCTTATCAAGGAGTTCCTGAAGCTTCTCCTTCAATTCCTTTAACTCCACATGTGCCATACGATACGGTGGAATAGAAATCTGCTGAGTGACCGACACCAAATCAATACCGAATTCAATATCCCTGTCAGGCGGCATGCCCGACAAGTCTGCAGGAAACATATCTAAAAAATCCCTCACCACCAGAACTGAATCAGTAGTAGAAGTCTCTACACTGTCGTCCCTCACAAAAGCCATATAAGGAAGACAACCCTTCCCAACCATCCGCTGGGCCTTCATGAATGAAATCACTCTACTGTGAACATAATCTGACGAACCTCGCCACTCAATAAATGGCACTCCCGGCATAGCCAACGTCACCGTCTTAGCATGACAGTCCATAATAGAATGACAAGTAGACAACCATTCCATTCCCAATAACACATCAAAATCAACCATACTGAGAAGCAAAAGGTCTACTCAAGTCTCCAAACCCCCAATAGTCACCACACAAGACAGATATACGCGGTCCACAACAATCGTATCGCCCAGAATAGTTGATACATGAACATATGAAATAAGAGAATCGGGCGGCGTATCCAAATAGTGAGCAAAATATGACGACACATATGAAAAAGTGGAACCAGGATAAAATATACGGAGGAATACCTGTGGGAAACTAAGATAATACCTGTGATCACAACATCTGAAGTAATAACATCTGGTCTGGCAGGGAGTGCATAGAAATGGGCATGACCGCTATCTGATCGGCCTCCCCCTCTAGGGCGACCCCTAGCTGACTAACCTCTACCCCGAGCTGGCTGAGCGGGTGGGGAAGTAACTGGTGCTGAAGCTGAAGGCCAACTCCTCTACTGGGATGAACCTTCCGTAAGATGGGTATAGAACCTCTTGATATGACCCAAATCTCCACACTCATAGAAACCTTTCTCTGCAAATGGCGGTGGGGACTGAGGGGAGACCCGAGCACCGAGATATCCTCTAGAAGGACCAGGCATAAATGAACCCTGAGCTGATGGTGCTTGAGACAAACTCTGAGTTGGAAGTGCACTGAGAGATGAGTGACCCCATTGAGAACTGTGAGAACCATGGCCAGATAAGGTGCCACGGTGAGTTGGACGAGCCGTCTTAGCATGCCTGAAGGGATGGCCCCTGTCGTGGTTAAACTAACCTCCCGAAGGAACACCACAAAAACTATCGGATCCACGAGGCCTCTTGCACTCTCTCTTTAATCGCTCTTGGAGGCGAACCGACTCTATATCCCAAGCAATATCAGCACCCTCGTCAAAAGAAGCGCCAGACACCCTCTCTCTAGTCAAAATAATTCAAGAATGTGAAGTTTAGTTACCAATATCAACAGATTTGCACGATAAGAATTCAACAATGTGATCCACTAATCCACAAGACTCTACTAAACCCGCTCATGACTCATGCGACCTATGTAACCTAAGCTCTTATATCAACTTGTCACGACCCTAAATTCAGACCTGTCATGATGGTGCCTATCAATAGAACTAGGCCAGCTGACTTCCACAATACTACAATAGTTCATTAAAAACTATGCCAAAAGGCATCATGTTTAGCAGAATTTATAAAATAAAACAAGAGTTTAACTCAAAAATATACATGCGGAAGAAAAATCCCTAAACATCGGGGTGTTATTGAGGCAAGAGCAATTACTATAATGTTCTAATAATAACAAGACTGACGTAGTATGGGAAAAATCCAAATTACAAACTATGGGAAGATAGAGAAGAAGAAAGCAGGGCTGCGGTTGCCAGGTAGCTACCTTACTAACTCTGATGATCAGCAACAGGAAATTCAGTAGCCGCTACATTGCCCAGAGATAACTGGATCAACACACAAGGTGCCGAGGCAACGTGAGTACGCCAACATAGTAAGTGACAAGTCCAAACTATGGACTGATAGGTAGCGGCAAACTTAACTTCAACAGGTAAACAAAAGTAAACTGTACAGAAAAGTAGGCATGCTTTCAATTCAAGTATTCCATGTACTTCCATTCTCGAGTGCTCAACCACTCGGTACTATATATGGCCATCTGACCTAGGGAAGATCCATCCCGGAATATATACACATCACTGACAACGGTCACTCAGTACCGAGGAAGGCCATTCCCGCCCTGTTGAGAAGATCCATCTCCATGTATAAATACTTCGGACAAGATCCATGTCCAGGGAAGATCCATCCCTCAATAATATCATATGTGCCCACTGTGGGTGTGCAGACTCCAGAGGTGCTCCTAAGGCCCAAGCGCTATCATAATCAATATATCTGCTACGGCATGCAACCTGACCCTATAACTGTCACTCATGATCAGGCTCTCACCCTCACTCAATCATTAACCTCTTCAAACTCACCATGTCATGAAAATAACCCGGAACAATGATATGATGAATCAATAATTAACCGAGACTGAGATATGATATAGAAATGCATGATCATGACGGAGTATGGAATATAAAGTGAAAACTAGTGAGATGACTGTAAGAAACGACCGCTAAAGGTCCAAACACACAAGGCCTAAACATGATATCTAGCATAATTTACAGCTCAAATACCTTATCACATGATGAAAACATGGATATCAACAGGATAGAGTCGCTAAACGGTGCCATGGAATCACCCAGGCCATAATTCTCACGGTGCACGCCCGTCACTTGGCATGTACGTCACCTCAGTACTAATCACATAACACATAGTTCGGAGTTTCGAACCTTCAGAACCAAGTTTGGAAGCGTTTTTTACCTCAAACTAAGCCAAAATCCTACTCCGCAACGAGTTTGCCTCTCAAATCGGCCTCCAAACGTCACGAATCTAGCCAAAAGTAATACAACACAATCAACATATGCAAAAGGAACCAATTCCACAAGAAAAATACTAAATTGAGCTCAAATCTCAAAACTGGGTCAAACCCGGCCTCAGACACACGTTTTGGAATCTAACAAAAGTCACAAAACTAGAATGAATTCACTCACGAGTCTACCTATACAAAAGTCATCAAAATCTGTCATCAAATGGCCATTCAAATTCCCAAATTACTCTCTCAAGAACTCTTCCATTTTCCCCCAATTTTTCACCCCAATTCCCAATTTAGATGATAGAAATCAGGATACGATCATGGAATTTAACAAAAATCAAGCAAGGAACACTTACCCCAATTAACTCCCTAATAATTCAAGCCTTCGATTTTGAATATAACACTGCCTTCCCAGATTTCCTTCTTCGCGAACGCGGTAGTACTCTCGCATTCGCGAAGCAGAACTGCCTCAGCCCGGGAATTTCCTTCTACGCGAACGCATACCTTATCCAGCTCAACACAACGCGAACGCGACGCCCTCCTCGCGAACGCGTAGACCAACGGCCTGGTGTCCCCATCTACCTCCATTTCTCTTCGCGAACGCGACCCTCATACGCGTCCGCAGTGCACACTCAGATCAAACATTCGCATTCGCAGCCTCCCCTTCGCGAACGCGAAGAACAAAGTTCCTTAGCTCTCTACAACCCTTCCCGAACGCGATGAAGGAAAACTCTGCAACAAAATACCAGAAATCTTCCAACATCTAAAGCCAAATAATGATCTGCTAAACACCCGAAACTCACCCGAGACCCTCGGGACCTCAACCAAACATACCAATACATCCCATAACATTATTCAAACTTAGTCGAACATTCGAATCACTCAAAATAACATTAAAACACCAAATCACCCACGAATTTAAGCCTAAGAACTTCTAAAATTTCAAATTCCACAAATGACGCCGAAATCCAAATCACGTCCGAATGACCTCAAATTTTACACACAAGTCAGAAATGACACCACGAACCTACTCCAACTTCCGGAATTTCATTGCGACCCCGATATCAAAATTTTCACTGCCGGCCAAAATCGCAAAAATTTTAACTTTCGCCAATTCATGCCTAATTCTACCACCGACCTCCAAATCACATTATGTACACGCTGCTAAGTCCAAAATCACCTAATGAAGCTAACGGAACCATCAAAATTCAAATCCTAGATTGTTTACAAATAAGTCAACATCCGGTCAACTTTCCCAACTTAAGCCTTCACAAAAGAGACTAAGTGTCTCAAATACTCTCCGAAACAACTCCAGACCTGAACCAACTGACGCGACATATCATAATGTAGCTGAAGAGCACAAAAAGAAGCAGAAATGAGGAAACAAGGTTGTAACTCTCGAAACAACCGGCCGAGTCCTTACAAGAAAGTAGGTAGTTTACTGTTTTTTTTTCTTTTGAGATAGCTAGCTTTGTTGGTTTAGCTATGAATTTGTAACTGATTGCTTTGGTGATTAATAAAATTAAGTTCGTTACCTAAAAAAAACATACTTTGTCCTAACTTTTAGTGGACATGTATGAAATATCCGGTCTATATAAGTGTTTTTTCTTTAATATCATAAAATTTGTTATTCGTGATGATGATGAATATTGACTTGATTCTTTGTGAACCTTGTTTCAAGTGAACACTGGAATCTTCTTCTACTGCTGATGGAGGTAAGCCTTTCTTGAGGTTTTGTTATAAAATTTATGTTAACAATGACATGCTTTTTGTTCAATCGAAATTCAGATTGAAACATGTATAATCAGCTTATTTGTCTTTTTGTTAATCCTAAGATTGAGATTTATATGATATATATATAATAAAATGGATATCAAAAGTATTAACTGTTGAGTCGTATAGAAATTTTCGAGTGCGATTGACGGAAGGAGCCTGTCTTGTAACTGTTTCTACGTGGCTTCTAAATTAACTTTTTCAGTAATTTAAAAACTCCCTCTTAGAAAAGCAAAGAGTTGACTCGGTTTTGTGTCGATCCTTAATTTTGCTCCATGTGATAACTGATCTTTATGTTTGCATTTTCATACATTTAATTTTCTTTGAGATCTTCGTGTAGCTAGGAAGTTCATGTGATAGCGGTTTGGGATATAGTGAAATAAGGGAGGATTTTGATGTAACGATCCGATCGGTCGTTTTGAACTCTAACGCATTGTTCGGCGGTTTAACGCCTTGAGTAACTTCATTTCATGTATTATGACTTGTACGCATGATCGGGATTGAATTTCGGAAGGTTCAAAGTTGATCCAGATGGAAAGTTCTAAATTCAGAAGCTTTAAGTTGAAAGAGTTGACCAAGGTTTGACTTTAGAGTAAACGGCATCAGAATTGGGATTTGAAAGTTCTAGTAGGTTCGTATGATAATTTTGGACTTGGGCGTATGTCTGGATCGGGGTTTTGATGGCCGGGGAGCGTTTCGACGCTTATTGTAGAAAGTTTGCATTTTGAAAGAATTTCATAAATTTGGGTTGAAGTGTATTTCAATGTTATCGATATCCGTTTGAGATTACAAGCCAGGGAATAGCTCCGTATGACGATTCTAATCTTAGGAGCACGTTCGGTTGTGGATTTGGAGGTTTGTAGGTCATTTCGGGGTCATTTGGTGAAAGTTGGAAATCTGAAGGTTTTGGAAAGTTTGACCGGTAGTGGACTTTTTGATATCGGGTTTGGATTCCGATTCCGGAAGTTGGAGTGGGTCCGTATGTCAAATGTGACTTGTGTGCAAAATTTGAGGTGAATCGGACGCGATTTGATAGGAAGTAGACGTGCGGAAGTGTTTTTAGAAGTTTTGAGTTTCATGATTTGATTCATGTGTTTTGGCGTCTGATTTATGCTTTTAGATGTTATTTCGATTTTCGATTGCGCGGACGAGTTCATATGATGTTTTTATACTTGTGTGGACGTTTGGTATGGAGCCCCGAGGGCCCGGGTGAGTTTCGAGCGCGTGTGTAGTGGCGAAGAACTTCACTTCTGCTGGTTTCTAGTCTGGGCTTCAGGTCTCGCAAATGCGAATAAAACCTCGCATTTGCGAGGAACGATTCGCATTTGTGAGGATGGGAAAACATTGAGGGGTTCGCATTTGCGAACATTTTTGTCACTTTTGCGAAACTGCCCATCACATTTCCGAAGATTTTTGCCCCAAATGCGACCTTGGTAGGGATGGTTCTGCTTCGCCTTTGTGATGCTTTTGTCGCAATTGCGACTATTGCATTTGCGAACAAGTTGTCGCAAATGCGACATCTGCGACTGGTGAAAGATCTTTTTATTTAGTGACTTAGCTTTATTTCCTCATTTCCCACTTGGTCTTAGACGATTTTGAGAGTATTTTCGAGAGGGGTTCCGTCAACATTAAGAGGTAAGTGATCTCAATCGATTCTTTAGCTAAATTCACGAATCATAAGCAAATTTAACATGGAAAATGGTGGGATTTACGGGATTTTGAGGAAACCATAGGGTTTTGATAAAAATGGGATTTAACCACGAAAATGATTATGGAATGGGGTGAAAATTGTATATTTGAGTTTGTGAGGCTATGGGTGACAACTTACTTCGAAAATTTCTGGAATCCGGGAACGTGGGCCTGGGGATGAATTTTAGGAACTCTTCAATTGGGATTGGGTAATCACTCTAATAATTAGGATATGAACTTTTGAACATATATTGACTATCTTATACAATATTTGACTAGTTTTGAGTCGTTTGGCACAGAATTGAGGGTTTAAAGTAAAATTGTGGACCGGAAAATAAGCTTTCTGACGAGGTAAATCTCTATTTCTAACCTTGTAAGAGAGAATTAACCCCATAGGTGATTTATTTAACAGGTGCTTCTATTTATAGGGGACTACGTATGCATGGGGTGATGTGAGTCCGTACGTAGCTACTAATTATGCTTATGTCCGTGTAGTCTAGGACCTAAATCATGTGATACTTGCGATATTTTCACCCTACTTGCTAATTTAAATGCTTAAATCACATCGGAACTTGATAAAGGAATTGTAAAAGGTCGAATTACTTGAGTTTTGTACGAGTTACTTGACCGTTAATGAGAATTGGTGTTTGTTTGAATATTTGCCTCATAATAATCTTGAATCAATTGTTTATAAAGTATTTTCTCTTCTTGTGGAGCGGGACAAACGCCTCGGTAGCAGATAAATGCATCTATGGTTCGTGTCGTTCGAACCTCGGCAATGCACATTTTATATATATTTGTATGTTCGATCGAGTCGTACGATTCGGCATAATTTGTGCGTAAAAATTAATGAAGACCAATTGTAATTGATATTGATCACTGGCTTGAGAGATTAATTTGTTAAATGTTGGAAATTAATTTGGGATTTACTATTAGTGAAAGAATTTATTATGTCTTATTATTGAGTTTCCAGCTGTACTTATATAATCATGCCTAATTATAATTTCGGTACTTTATTGTTAGCCCATAGTAAGTGTTGAAGTCGACCCCTTGTCACTACTTTTTCGAGGTTAGACTAGATACTTATTGGGTACGCGTAGATTTGCGTACTCATGCTACACTTACTGCACATTTTGTGTAGGAACATATATGTCTAGTGGTCTTGTGAGTGTAGAGGCGCGACTATTGCGGGGAATTACTATGAGTTGCGTTCCATGCACGAATCCGCAACATACACAATCCCCATCAGAGTTATTTACTTTTTCCTGTCTAATTTGTATTCTAGACAGGTGTTGTATGTTATCATATCTCCTAGTTGATTCTCATGCACTTGTGACACCGAGTCTTGGGGGTTCCTACTGGATGTTTAGTGTGGTAGTTCACGTAATTTCATTGTTTCACCCTATAAATTCTATTTCATATTATGTAATTAACGTAAATTATGATTTCCAAAGTAATAAAAATGTCACGACCCAATTTCTCCCTCCGTGAACTGTCGTGACGGCACCTAGTCACTACGACTAGGTAAGCTTAATATTGCGGGAATGAAATGAAAACACAAAGATAACAACTAACAGATATAGTTAATAAGCAGAAACGGTGCCACTCGGCGTATACAATAATCATCTTTTTCCAAAACCCAGAATGTCGCAATGTCACAAGCTTCTAAGAACTTCTAACTGCTATATACATTCATGTCTGAAGAAAACAAGGGGAAATCAACACAAGGGGATAGAAGGGGACTCTGAGGTCTACGAACGCGACAGATGTACCTTTAAGTCTCCTGAAGCAGCAACCACGCAACTAGACTCGAGGCTGACAGCTAGTATCTGGATCTGCACACAAAAAACATGTGCAGGAAAGGGCATAAGTACACCACAATAGGGCCGTACTGGACACATATAATAAGATAAGGCGGAAATGAATTATCATCATAAAATAAAGACTAAAATTTAAACAGGAATGAAATCGTAGAAGTAAAATACTCGCTACACAGAAATAACAATAGGGGATCTCCTAGGATACCATCCCGTAGTCCCAAATGAAAATGCAGTATAGGGGAATCTCCCGGAATAACATTCCGTAGTCCCAAAGTAAATATACAGTGCATGGGGATCTCCCAAAATACCGTTCTGTAGTCCCAAAGTAAATATGCAGTGCAGGGGAATACCCTAGAATACCGTTCCGTAGTCCTAAAGTAAATATGCAACTCAACCCAATATAAACAACAGTTACAGCAAGAAAACCTATAGTTTAGACTAAGTTCCAATCTAGAAGAGCAGGTAATTTCACTAAACATGTTGGATATAGTTCAAATAGACAATTAAAACACGTAAGCATGCTTTTCCTAATCTAAACATGATAGTACTTATGCTAGTGTAAACAAGGAGAAAATGGGTTATGACTTAGTGAAAAACGGAGTTTTACAACAAATAACCTGTGTACGTGCTCATCACCTCACGAACACGGCGCTCATATATCAAACAATACTAAATCCTAAGGGGAATTCCCTCACACAAGGTTAGGTAAGCCACATACCTCGAACCAAGCTCAATTCAACCTAAAATAATGCTCTCTCCACGAATATCCGGCTCCATATGACCCAAATCTAGCCAAATCAATTATATATCGCAAATATAGATACAAGCAACTAAGCTAGCTGATGAAATCAAAGCTAAGGCAACAAAATAAAAAAACCCAAAAAACCTCCTTGGGCCCACGTCTCGGAATCAGGTAAAATTCACCAAATACGAACACCCATTCACTCACGAGTTCACTCGTACAAAAATCATCCAAAACCCACGCCTAAATCCCACTCAAAACTCAGATTCTTGGTTGGGGAACTTTTCCCCTATTTTTCGCAGCTTCCTCACTCAAATCCCCTAATTAGATGAAGAATACAACAATATATTAATGAAATATGATCAAAATCGATTTAGGAATAGTTACCCAATAGATCTCCTTGACAAATCTCTTGAAAATTCACCTTCCACCGAGCTCCAAATTGAATTTGGTCATATGAACTTCAAACCCTCGAAAGTCCCCTTTTCCACCCAGCGATTTTTGCTTTTGCGTTCCCAGGACCGTATCTGTGGTCCCGCTTCTGCAACAAAGGACTCTGCATCTGTGAGTCTTTAATAAACTCCAGAGTCCGCACCTGCGCACATTCATCCGCATCGAGGGGTGCGCTTCTACGGCTAGTCGTCCGCTTCTGCGGGGCCTTGGGTTCATCTAACCTCAGCATCTGCGACTACCCTTCCACAGATGCGGCTCCGCTCCGCGGCTCCTTCGTCGCATCTGTTACCCCTGACCTTGAAACCCAAACCTGCACCTGCAACCTTTGTCTCGCTTCTGCAGGGCCGCACTTTTGGGCTTCCCACCGCAGGTGCGAAAACACCAGAACCGGCCAACTTCAGAATATGCACAAGTCTAAATTTCAACCCGTTGAGTATCCTAAACACATCCGAGGACCCTGGGACCTCAACCAAACATACCAAACAATCCTAAAACACCATATGAACTTAGTCGAGCCCTCAAAACACATCAAACAATGCTAAAGACATAAATTTCCCTCTAATCCAAACTTAATTAACTTGAAACTTCCAAATCCGGCAATTGATGCCGAAACCAACCAAACCACGTCCGATTGACCTCAAATTTTGCACACAAGACATAATTCATACTACAAACCTACTCCAACTTCGGGAATCGGATTGCGACCCCGATATCAAAATTTCCACTACCGGTCCAGAACTCCAAAAATTTGACTTCGCCATTTCAAGCCTAAATGGGCTACAGACACCCAAAACACAATCCGCACATGCTCCTATGCCCAAAATCACCCAACGGAGATAATGCAATCGATAGAACTCCATTACGGAGTCATCTTCACACTGTTCCTACTACGGTCCAAATCGTAAAGCTTAAACCTCCATTTAGGGACTAAGTGTCCCAAAACACTTGTAAAACCAAAATGAATCTTCCGGGCAAGTCACAATAGCAGAAATAGGTACGGGGGAAGCAGTTACTAGGGGATCGGGGATCTAACTTTCAAAATGACCGGCTAGGTCACCACATCCTCCCCTTATTAAAATAATTATTTTTCCTCGGACGGGCATAGATGTCACGACCAAATTCCATTATAGGCCGTGATGGCACCCAGCACCGTTGTTAGGCAAGCCAACACTGATCAACAAGTGATTTCCTATTTTAGATAAATTTTTAAACCTTAGCTTTTTCCTTATTTAAAATAAATGTTTAGGAGTTTGCAGTTTTAACATAAATAAATGGAAGTAATTAGTACGAACCATAATCATGTAAAAAAACCAAAATCGTAAGTCTACTAGTGTGTGTGCCAAGACCTGGTGTAACAAGTATGTGGGAAATCTAGTAGAATATAAAAAACAATGCTAGCCCACTGTCTAAAAGGATATAGACAGAAAATAAAAGCATAAGAGAGACTCCAACTGCTGCAAAACGACTCAAAAGGGTAGCTCACCGGGAAGTCTCGAGCTGGGGAATCAATCTACACGCCGGACTGGTGGCCAGATGCACCTGCCTCAAATCCTGTACAATCAAGTATAGAAGTGTAGCATGAGTATATAAAAATAGGTACCCAGTAAGTATCTAGTCTAACCTCAAAAAAGTAGTGACGAGGGGTCGACTTCGACATTCACTAGGGCCAACACTGTAATAATGGGTGATTCTAAATAAGCATGATACACAGAACTAACAATAAACTCAGAACAAGAAATAGTTGTACAGTTCTTCCATCATATTTATGAACCTAAAACACTACCTTCATCATTAAATAAATGATCTCTAAAACAGTAAATCTATACCAATTATAAAAAGGGATTCCAGTTCTGTTATCACTCACAAACTCCACTAAGGACGTTCGGCCCGATCAAGCATAAAAATATAAATTGTGCACTGCCGAGGGTCGAACGACGCGAACCATAGATGCATCAATCGAGGGGAACGACCCGCTCCCATGAGAGTAATGGAAATAGTCACCCCGCTCGCAAAATATACCTGTGACGCGGTTAAATATAAATATAACGTAATTTCTCTCAATTCTTTTCAAAATAATAATTTACTTGAAACCTTTGAAATCTTGAAATCCTCAACTTAATTCCATTCAATGGACATCAACAAATATGTTCAGATAACGGTATCCACAAAGCATGGTGTACACCTAGGACTACTCGGACATAACAAGAATAGTAGCTACATACGAACTCTCGTCACTTCGTGTGTACGTAGCCCCCACAAATAATCATATATTAATTAAGTTCACCTATAGGGAAAGTTCGCTCTTACAAGGTTAGAAAAGAGACTTACCTCGCTTCAAGGCCTACTTTCCGGTCCAAGCTTATGCCCAAACCTCAATTTGGCGCCGAACAACCCAAAACTATCCAAATAGTGTAAAAACTAAGTAATATAGTCTTAAAAGTTCATATCCCTACTATTTAAGTAATTTCCCAACTCTAAATGCAAGATTCCTAAAATTCACCCCAGGCCCACGTGCCAGGATTCCGGATATTTTCAAAGAAAGTTTTTACCCTAATCATAGGAACATAAATATATGATTTTCATTAAGTTCCATAACCCTTTTCGTGGTAAAACTCCATTTTTTCAAAAACCTAGATTTTCCTCTAAACCGATGATTTTCACTAATTTACATATTATGATCTACCCATTAACTATGTATTAAAGTCACATTAGGTAGAAATTACTTACCTCACATACCTAGGTCGAAATGCCCTCCTTAAGAGCTCTCAAACTGCCTAAGAGTGTAATAAATGACCAAAAAAAGCCTAAGTCCCGATTTTAAACTGACTGCCCAACTGCCCCCTTCTTCGCGAACGCGAAAGAGGCCTCGCGGTTGCGAAGGAAAATGAATCAGGCCCCCTGAAGACTCTTAATCGTGAATGCGATCAAGGTCTCGCGAACGTGGAGGCTGGCTTGGCCTACACTTCGCGAACACGAGGGTGGCTTCGCGAACGTGAAGAACAAAGCGGCCCCTAGCCCAACCTAGCTACTCTACGCGAACGCGAGTCGCCTCACATGTACGCGAAGGTCACTAGCCCCAGACCTTCATAAATACGGACTAGCTATTGCAAACGTGTAGCACGTTCCCCCTAGCCCTAACTCATTCTACGCAAACACGATGGTCCCTTCGCATTCGCGAAGAAGGAAACCAGAACTGGCCATTTCTTGTTTCTTGAAAATTGCTCCGAGGGGTCTGAAACTCACCAAGCCACTCGGGACCCCGACGAAAGGCACTAACAGGTCTGTAATCATAATATGGACTTGCTCGAACTCTTGAAACACGAAAAACAACAAAGAAACAAAGAATCGTACCCCTAAACCAAATTGAATAAATCTTTGAACTTCAAGTTCTCCAAATTTGCCGAGTCATACTTAGACTACTCGAAAAGGAACCAAATTTTGCATGCAAGTATTAAATGACATTACAGAACTATTCCCGATCTTGAAATTCAATTCGGAGCTCGATATCACCAGAACACTCTCCAAACCAAATTTAATGAACTTCAAAGTTCTTCATGAACCAACTTTCACTATTAGGCGCCGAAACTCTCCCGAGTCATCCAAAACCCGATCCGAACATACAACCAAGTCCAAAATAGTCATACGAAGCTATTGGAACGACCAAATCCCGATTCCGAGGTCGTTTACTCAAAATGTTGACCGAAGACAAACTTGGCCCTTTTAAGCCAACCTTAAGGAACCAAGTACTCCGATTTCAACCTGAATTATTCCAAATCATGAACTAACAATCCTCGAAAGTCATATATTAGTAAAAGCAAGTACCATAGGTCTTAATTAGGGGAACGAGGTTCTAGAAATCAAAATGACCGGTTGGGTCATTACATTCTCCACCTCTTAAACAAATGTTCGTCCTCGAACGAATCTAGGTTCGTACATGAAATGCTGAATAAATGTGGATATCTTCTCCGCATGTCCTCCTCGGACTCCGAGGTTTCCTCCTTGACTAGTTGGCATTTTCATTGAATCTTTATCGCGGAAATCCTCTTGGATCTCAACTGACGGTTCTGTCTAGCAACAATAGCAACTGGCTCCTTTTCATAACCTAAGCTCTCATCTAGCTGAATAGTGCTGATGTCTAGCACATATGACAAGTCGGCGTGGTATCTCTGGAGCATAGACACGTGAAAAACTGGATGAACTCCTGATAGGCTAGGAGGTAAAGCAATCTCATAAGCAATCTCCCCAACCTGCCTCAACACCTCGAATGGGACTATAAACTTGGGGATCAACTTGCTCTTCCTTCGGAATCGTATAATACCATCATCGGTGAGACTTTCAAGAGAACATTCTCGCCGACCATAAATGATACATCTCGTGCCTTCTGATCCGCGTAACTCTTCTGTCTTGAATGTGCTGTGCAAAGTCTCTCCTGGATCAACTTTACCTTTTCCAAGGCATCCTTTGCCAATTCAGTGCCATATAACTTAGCCTCGCTAGGCTCAAACCACCCGATAGGAGAACGACATCGCCGGCCATATAAAGCCTCAAATGGAGCCATCTCGATGCTGGACTGATATCTGTTGTTGTAAGAAAACTCGGCTAAAGTCAAGAACTGATCCCACTGTCCTCCAAAGTCAATCACACATGCTCTTAGCATGTCCTCCAATATCTGAACTTTCCGCTCTGACTGCCCGTCGGTCTGTGGATGAAATGTTGTGCTGAGCTCTACATGGGTCCCCTACTCACTCTGTACGGCTCTCCATAAATGTGTTGAACTGAGGCCTTCTATTTGATATGATGGAAACAGGAACACCGTGCAACCAAACTATCTCCCGAATATAAATCTGGGCCAACTTCTCCGAAGTATATGTAGTCATAACCAGAATGAAGTGTGCCGACTTGGTCAACCTGTCGACAATGACTCAAACTGCATCAAACTTCCACAAGGTCCGAGGCAATCCAACTACGAAGTCCATAGCAATGCACTCCCATTTCCACTAAGGTATAGTCATCTATTGAAGTAGGACACATGGCCTCTGGTGCTCATACTTAACCTGCTGGAAATTTAAGCATCTAGCCACATACTCAACAATGTATTTCTTCATCCGCCACCACCAATAATGCTGTCTCAGGTCACGATACATTTTCGTAGGATTTGGACGAATAGAATACCGAGAACTGTGCGCCTCCTCTAGAATCCTCTCCTTTAAGACATCGACATTAGGAACACATATGCGACTCTGGAGTTACATAACTCCATCATCGCCAATAGAAACCTTTTTGGCACCACCCTGTAGTACCGTCTCGCTGAGAACTCCCAAATGCAGATCATCATACTATCGAGCCTTGATCTTCCCCAACAATAAAGACTGTGCAACAACACATGCAAGAACTCAGCTGGGCTCTAAAATGTCCAACTTCACAAGTATGTTATCCATGGACTGAATTTCCAAAGATAGTAGCCTCTCCTCTGCTGAAATGAATGCCAAGCGGCCCATACTCTCTACCTTCCTGCTTAAGGCATCCGCGACCATATTTTCCTTGCCCAGATGATAAAGAATGGTGATGTCATAATCCTTCAGTAGCTCAAGAAATCTATGCTCTCTCAAATTGAGATCCCTTTGCTTGAACAAATGTTGTAAGCTGCGATGATCAGTATATACCTCATATGATACCCCATACTGATAATGCCTCCATATCTTAAGAGCATGAACAATCGCGACCAACTCCAAATCATGCACAAGGTAATTATTCTCATGAATCTTCAGCTAACATGAAGCATATGAAATAACTCACCCCTTCTGCATCAAGACACGACCCAACAACGCGTAAAGTGGCGCAATAAACTATATAGATCCCCGAACCGAAAGGCAACACTAGAACTTGTATTGTGGTCAAAACTATCTTGATCTTCTGAAAGCTCGCCTCACATTCATCGGAACAACATAATGGAGCACCCTTCTGGTTCAATCTAGTCAAAGGTGCCGCAATGGATGAAAAGCCCTACACAAACCGGCGATAATAACCTGCTAACCCTAGGAAACTCCTGATCTCAGTCACCAATGTGGGACGTGGCCAACTTTGAACTGCCTCAATCTTCTTGGGATCCACCTTAATACCCTCTCCAGATACAACATGCCCCAAGAATGCCACCGACTCTAGCCAAAACTCACACTCGTAGAACTTAGCATATAACTTCTATTCTCGCAATGTATGAAGCACCACTCTCAAATGCTGCTCGTGCTACCCCAGGCTACGCGAGTAAATCAAGATGTCATCAATGAATACAACCAAGGAATCAATATAAGTCCTGAACACCCGGTTCATCAAATCCACAAATGCTGCTGCGACATTAGTTAAGCTGAAGGACATCACTATAAACTCATAATGGCCATATCTAGTACAGAAGGCAGTCTTCGGAACAACTGAGTCCCGCATCTTCAATTGATGGTACACCGATCTCAAGTCGATCTTAGAAAATACCCTGACACCCTGCAACTAGTCAAACAAATCATTAATACTCGACAACGCGTAATTGTTCTTGATGGTAACTTTGTTCAACTCAAGGTGAAACACTTGGTCGGACAAACCCCTTTGCCAATAACTCCTAAAGCTGCTCCTTCAGATCCTTTAATTCTTTTGGAGCCATACTGTACATTGGAATAGATATAGGCTGGGTACCTGGAGCCAAATCAATACAGAAATCAATATCACAATTTGGCGGCATGCCTGGAAGGTTAGAAGGAAACACATCGACGAACTCCCAGACTGCTGGCACTGAATCAATCTTCAGAAACTCTGTGGTGGTGACTCAAACAACCCTTTTCGACCATTTGTCGAGCCGTCAGAATAGAGATAACCCGACTAGATGTACTAACAGAGGAACCCTTCCACTCCAATCTCGGCAACTCTGGCATCGCTAAAGTAACTGCCTTGGCATGACAATAAAGGATGGCGTTATATAGGGCTAACCAGTCCATGCCCACGATGACCTCAAAGTCGATCATATCAAGTAACAGAAGGTCTTCTCTAGTCTTGAAACCACAGAATGTAACCACACAGGGCTGGTAGATGCAATCCACAATCGAAGAATCACCCTCATAAGTGGACACATAAATATGAGTACACAAGGACTCACAAGAAATATCCAGGAAATAAGCAAACAGATATGACACATATAAATAGGTAGACCCTGGATCAAATAATACCGAAGCATCCCTACCGCAAACATAAATAATACTTGTGATCATGGCATCTGAGGCCACTACATCTGGTCTGGTCGAGAAAGCATAGAATCTAGTTGGAGCGCCGGCTGGCTGGCCTCCGCTTGGTAGAACAATAGCTGGCTGATCTTCCCATGCCTGGCATCTACCTCTAGGATAGCCCCTACCTGCATGTTCTCCGCCTCTGGGCGGTCGGATGGCTAGTGCTGTAATCATAGGCTGATGACCCTGTTGTACTTCCTTGCCCCAAACTCTGGGACAAAATCTCTTCATGTGACCTGGATCCCCACCTTCATAACAACCCTTCGGTGCCATAGACTGCTACCCGAAGTCTGACCCTGATTGCCTGAATACCCGTTGGAAGGACCCTAAATGGCTGGTCGGGGGTATGAACTCCCTGAGATGGCACTGAAATAGGCACCGGAAGAACCCTAATGAACCGATGGGTGATTAGAACTCTCTGGCATAGCACTCAAGTAGGGCCGTGCTGGAGCACCCCGAGGAGGTGGTGGTGCTGGATACGTGGGACTGCTAGGCTGACCCCTTCCAAACTGACCTCTGCCCCTAGACATGATACCTTTAAACTCTCCCGAGAATCGGGTCCTTTTTTCCTGCTGCATCTTCTCTCCACCCTTCTGGTGGTAGCCCTCAATCCTCCAAGCAATCTTTACCACTAGCTGATAGTTAGTACCCATCTCAACCTCCCTGGCCATGCTAGCCCGAATAATGGGGTGTAACCCCGCAACAAATCTCCGCACTCTCTCTGCGTCCTTCGTAAGTATCATAAGTGCATGTTGAGACAACTCTGAAAACCTTGCCTCATAATCGGTCACTGATATCTGACCATGCTCGAGCTGACCCCCCAACTATTCCCTTTGAGAGGGTGGAATATACTTGTCCAATAGAAGGTATGTAAACTGGTCCCAAGTCATGGGATGAGAACCTGCTGATCTGCCAAGAAGGCAAAACTGCAACCATCTACGAGCCCTACCCTCAAACTAGAAAGCAAAGAAATATATTTCATGGGACTCCAATATCCTCATGTTGTGCAGTCTGTCCCTCGACCGTCCAATCATATCCTGTGGTTCCTCATGCCGCTCACCCCCAAAGATAGGAGGGTGTAGCCTAGTCCATCTGTCCAATAGCTTCTGCGGATTGCCATCCGTAGCTGGTCTAGGTTCAGGTGCAACTATGACAACTGGTTAGGCCCCACCCATGGGGAGTATGTCCGGAGTTGGATATACTGCAGTTGCGTGCCTAGGAGCCTGAGCAGTAGGGATATGTGCTCCCCCTCCTGCCTGAGATATGGCTGGGTCGGCTGGAAATAAACTAGCCTAGGTCTTAGTGTCCATGAACCGCAGCATACAACCCATGACCTCCTGAAAGCCCGGGGCTGGCTTTGGAACATGCACCTCACTCTGCTTCTACATGACGGGATCCTCCATTGGATTCGCTGGTGGTGCTACTGAGGTAGCTCGTCCCCTCCCTTGGGTCGGTGCCCTCCCTCGACCTCTGCCTCGGCGTCTAGCAATGGGGGAATCAGCTCCTCCGGGTCTGGAACGTCCGTTGTACACTCCCTCACAATCTGTGAGGGAATAGAAGAAGAAAACTAAGTATACCATCAAATTCAAGATAAGAGCTGAATAAAGAGTAGTTTCCTAACACACTATAGCCTCTCGAAGATAAGTACATATGTCTCTTTACCGATCCACAAGACTCTACTAGGCCTGCCCATAACTTGTGAGACCTACGTGAACCTAGTGCTCTTATACCATGTTGTCACGATCCAATTACAATATAGGCCGTGGTGGCGCCCAACACCATTTTTAAGCAAGCCAATACTGATCAACTAGTGATATCCCGTTTTAGATAAATTTTTAAACCTTAACTTTTTCCTTATTTAAAATAAAGGTTTAGGAGTTTGCAATTTTAACATAAATAAATTGAAGCAATTAGTATGAATCGTAATCATGTAAGCAAACCAAGACCATAAATCTACTAGAGTGTGTGCCAAGACCTGGTGTCCCAAGTATGTGGGCAATCTAGTAGAATATAAAAAACTATGCTAGCCTAATGTCTTAAAGGAAATAGACAAAAAATAAAAGCATAAGAGAGACTCCTGCTGCTGCAGAACGGCTCAAAAGGGCAGCTCACCGGGAAGTCTCAATTTAGGGAATCAATCTACACGCCTGACTGGTGGCTAGATGCACCTGCCTCAAATCCTGTACAATCAAGTACAGGGGTGTAGCGTGAGTACATAAAATATGTTTCAGTAAGTATCTAGTCTAACCTCGAAGAAGTAGTGACGAGGGGTCGAGTTCGACACTAAATAGGGCCAACAATATAATAATGGGTGATCCTAAATAGGCATGATACACAAAAATACCAATAAACTCATAACAAGATATAACTGTACAATTCTTCCATCATAATTATTAACCCAAAACGCTTCCTTCATTTTTAAACAAATGAATCTCCAAAACAGTAAATCTATACCAATTATAAAAAGGGCTTCTAGTTAAATTATTTATTAATTAAGTTCACCTATGAAGAAATTTCCCTCTTAAAAGGTTAGAAAAAAGACTTACCTCGCTTGAAGGATTATTTTCCTTTCCAAGCTTATGTCCAAACCCTCAATTTGGTGTCAAACAATCCAAAACTATTCGAATAGTGTAAAAACTGATCAATATAGGCTTAAAAGTTCATATCTGTAATTTCCTAACTCTAAATGCATGATTCCTAAAATTCACCCCCGGATCTGGATTCCGAAAATGTTCGAAGAAAGTTGTTACCCATAACCTTAGGAACATAAATATATGATTTTCATTAAGTTCCATAACCATTTTTGTGGTAAAACTCCATTTTTATCAAAAGCCTAGGTTTTCCTCTAAGCCCCTGATTTTCACTAATTTACATGTTATACTCTACCCATAAACTATGTATTAAATTAACGTTAGGTACAAATTACTTACCTCACAAGGCTAGGTCGAAATCCCCTCCTTCAGATCTCTCAAATCTCCCAAGAGTGTAATAAATGACCCCAACAATGCCTAAGTCCCGATTTTAAACTCACTGCCCAGCTGCCCCTTTCTTCAAGAACGCGAAAGGGGCCTCGCGTTCGCGAAGGTAAATGACTCAGGTCCCCTGAAGACCCTTCATCGCGAACACGACCAAGGTCTCGTGAACGCAGAGGCTAGCTTGGCCTACCCTTCGCGAACACGAGGGTTGCTTCGCGGACGCGAAGAACAAAGTGGCCCCCAGCCCAGCCTAGCTACTCTACGTGAACGCAAGTCGTCTCACGCGCACGTGAAGGTCATTGGCCGCAGAACTTCGCAAATGCGGAATAGCTATCGCGAACGCCTAGAATATCTTCCCCCCATCCCCAAATCCTTCTACACGAACACGATGGTCCCTTCGTGTTCGTGGAGAAGGAAACCAGAACTGGGCATTTCTGGTTTCTTGCATATTGCTCCGAGGGGTCCGAAACTCACCCGAGCCACTCGGGACCCTGTCCAAAGGAACTAAAAGGTCTCTAATCATAATATGGACTTTCTTGAACTCTTGAAACAAGAAAAGCAACAACGAAACCATGAATCATACCCCAAAACCAAATTGAATAAAAACTTCAACTTCAAGTTTTTCAAATTTGCCGAATGCGCCGAATCATACTTAGACTACTCGGAATGACACCAAATTTTGCGTGCAAGTAATAAATGACATTACTGAAATTTTGCCGATCTCAAAATTGAATTTAGACCTCGATATCACCAAAACCCACTCCAAACCAAATTTAAAGAACTTCAAAGTTCTTCAAGAACCAACTTTCACTATTAGGCACCGACACGCTTTTGGGTCATCCAAAACCCGATTCAAACATACAATTAAGTCCGAAATCATCATAAAAACATATTGTAACCATCAAATCCTGATTTCGAGGTCGTTTACTCAAAATGTTGACCGAAGTCAAACTTGGACCTTTTAAGCCATTCTCAAGGAACTAAGTGTTCCTATTTCAACCCGAAGTCTTCCAAATCCCGAACTAACTATCCCCGCAAGTCATAAATCAGTAAAATCAAGTACGGAAGGTCTTATTTAGGGCAACGGTGTTCTAGGAAGCAAAATGACCGGTCTGGACGTTACAATAGAAATATACCTGAAGCGGTGAAAATATGAGGATTACAGCTGCGCATATCCTGCTCGATCTCCCAAGTCGCCTCCTCGATCGGCTTACCCCACCACTGAACCTTTACTGATGCAATGTTCTTTGACCTCAGCTTCCGAACCTACTTGTCCAAAATAACCACTGGCTCCTCAATATAGGATAGATCCTTGTTCCACTGGATTGAGCTGAAATCCAACACACTAGACGGATCGTCGTGATACCTCTGAAGCATTGAAACATGAAATATCGGATGAACTCCTACTAGGCTGGGAGGTAAGGAAAGCTCATAAGACAACCTCCCTAACACGCCGCAACACCTCAAAGGGGCCAGTAAACCTTGGGCTCAGCTTGCCCCTCTTTCTGAATCTCATAACGCCCTTCATAGGAAAAAATCGAAGCAAGACCTGCTCTCCAACGATAAATGCAACATCGCGAACCTTCCGGTCCGCATAACTCTCTACTGGGCTGTGCGAAGTCTATCCTGAATAACCTTCACCTTCTCCAAGGAATCCTGAATCAAGTCCGTGCCCAATAATCTGGCCTCACACGGCTAGAACCAACACATTGGGGATTGACACCGCCTACCATACAGAGACTCATATGGTGCCATATGAATGCTGGACTGATAACTGTTGTTGTAGGAATACTCTGAAAGTGGAAAGAACTGATCCCAAGAAACTCCAAACTCCAGCACATATGCACAGAGCATATCCTCAAGAAACTGAATAGTGCGCCCGGACTATCCGTCTGTCTGAGGGTGAATTGTTGTTCTCAACTCCACCCGAGTATGCAACTCATACTGTACGGCTCTCATGAACCGTGATGTAAACTGCGTGCCTTGTTCAGAGATGATAGATACTGGTACACCATGAAGTATGACAATCTCACATATATAAACTCGAGCCAATTGTTAAGAAGAATAGGTACTCATCATAGGAAGGAAATGAGCTGACTTGGTCAGCTTATCCACAATCACCCTAACCGCATCAAACTTCTGCTGAGTCTGTGGGAGTCTAACAATGAAATCCATATTGGTTCGCTCCCATTTCCACTCCGGAATCTCTAACTTCTGAACCCTACCCAATCGATGATGCTCATACTTCATCTGCTGGCAATTTAGACACCGATCAACATACTCCACTATGTCCTTCTTCATCCTACACCACCAATAATGCTGCCTCAAGTCCTGATATGTCTTTGCGGCACCCGGATGAATAGATTACTGCGAGCTGTGAGCCTCCTGAAGAATCAACTCACGCAAACCATCAACAGTAGGCACACACAGCCTACCCTGTATCTCAATGCACCTTCATCCCCAATAGTGACTTCCCTAGAATCACCGTGTTGGACTGTGTCCTTAAGGACAAGTAGATGGAGGTCATCATACTTTTGCTCCATGATACGATCATAAAGAGAAGACCGAGAGACCATACAGGCCAATACTCGACTAGGCTCAGAAATATCCAATCTCATAAACTGACTGGGTAAGGCCTGATCCAATGCCATGGCCCTCTCTACTGCTGGTAGATAAGCTAAACTCCCCAAACTCTCTGTCTGGCGACTCAAAGCATCGGCCACCACATTTTCCTTCCCCGGGTGGTACAAAATGGTGATATCATAATCCATAAGAAGCTCTAACCACCTCCTCTGATGAAAATTAAGATCCTTCAGTTGAACAGACTTTGCAAACTCCAATGATCACTGTATCTCACAAGGGACATTGTACAAATATTACATCCAAATCTTCAAGGCTTGCACAATAGAAGCTAATCAAGTTCGTGGACATGATAATTCTTTTCATGAACCATTAGCTGTCTGGACGCGTAGGTAATCACCCTACGATCTTGCATCAACATCGCGCTAGGGCCATCTCGCGACGCATCATAATAATTTGTATAAGACCCCGAACTTGAAGGAAATACACATACTGGGACTGTGGTCAAAGTTGTCTTGAGCTTCTGAAAGCTCTTTTCGCACTCCACAGTCCATCTTAATGGAGCACCCTTCTGGGTTATCCTGGTCATAGGTGATGCAATTGGCGAAAACCCCTGAATAAATCGATGGTAATATCCTGCAAAGCCTAGGAAACTCCGGATCTCTATAGCTGAGGACGGTCTGGGCCAACTCTACACTGCTTCCACTTTATTTGGATCCATATTGATCCCTTCACTCGACACCATGTGAACATAAAATGGCCCGACTCTCGAGACCTCTTGGAATCTCTCTCCTCCCTATCCCGAGCAAGCATACCCTCTACTCTCATAGCAATACTCACCACCTGATGATACGAGATATCTATCTCAAGCTCCCGAGCCATGCTAGTCCTGATGTTGGGAATGAGTCCCTCAATAAACTTTCGAACCCTCTCTTGAACTGTAGAAACCAAGGACGGTGAATGTCTAGCCAAGTCACTGAAAGAGACTGCATAATCTGAAACAGTAATGGTACCCTGGCGCAACTGCTCAAAGTCTCCGCGCCATGCGTCCATGAGGCTTTGAGGGACATACTCTCTCAAATAAATGTCCGAGATTTAAGTCCATGTAAGGGAAGCTTCCTCGGCTGTATTGTCGAAATCATAAGCATGCCACCACTGATAGGCTACTCCTCGAAGCTAGAAGGTAGTGAAAGAAACCCCACTCGACTCTGCTATGCTCATAGTGCAGAGGATACAGTGGCACTCCTCTAGAAATCCCTGAGAATCGTATGTCGCTAGGCCACTGAATATAGGAGGTTCATACTTCTTATACCTCTCGAGCCTACGTTGCTCCTCCTTTAAAGCTGCTGACCTACCCTCAGGCTAAACTGGGGCTACAGGTGGTACTGGTATAACCTCTAGGATCTGATCAACCTGAAGTCACTTCTCTGGAGTGCGGGTGGCGGGATTCTGTGCTCCTCCCCCCGGCCTGAGTTATGGCTACAGCAAGGGGAGTCAACCCTGCCTGAGCTAGAGTGTCGTACATGCTCATGAACTGTGCGAGGGTCCCCTAGAGAGTTGGAATAGTGGTAGTAGGCGTATCAGGTGCCTGTGCACCGACTTGAGCAACTGGTGTCTCCTCTGCAGCAGCTCGCGCGGGTTCTCTTGCTACACCACGTGGTCACCATAGCATGTGTCCTCACCATCTGTGAGAGAATAGAAGACAGAAGTTTAGAATTTCGAAGTCAATAATCTCGCACGACATGGAATCAAATGATGTGGAATTTTCCTAACAGTTCCCTAGCCTCCCAAACATAAGTACAAAAGTCTCCATATCGATCTGCGAGCCTCTAATAAGCCGACTTGTGACTCACGACTCCTATAAACCTAGAGCTCTGATACCAACTTGTCACGACCCAATTTCACCCTCCATGAACTGTCATGATGACACCTGGTCTTCACGACTAGGTAAGCCTAATATAGCGGAAATGAATTGAAAACACAAAGATAACAGCTAACATATATAGTTAATAAGTAGAAATGATTCCACTCGGCTTATACACTAATCATCTTTTCCCAAAACCTGAAATGTCGCAATGTCACAAGATTCTAAGAATTTCTAACTGCTCTATACATTCATGTCTAAAGAAAACAAGGGGAAATCAACACAAAAGGATAGAGGGGGACTACGAGGTCTGCGGACGCGGCAGATGTACCTTGAAGTCTCCTGAAGAAGCAACGACGCAACTAGACTCGAGGCTGATAGCTAGTACCTGGATCTGCACATGGAAAACAGGTGCAGGAAAGGGGATGAGTACACCAAAACGGTACCAAGTAAGTTTCGATACTAACCTCGGTCGAGTAGTGATGAGATCATGTCATGGCCCTACTGGAGACATATAATAAGATAAGGTGGAAATGAAATATCACCATAAAATAAAGACTGAAATTTAAACACGAATGAAATCGTAGAAGTCAAAGACTCGGTATACAAAAATAACAACAGGGGATCTCCCAAGATACCGTACCACAATCCCAAGCGTAAATGCAGTACAAGGGGATCTCCCGGAATACCATTCTGTATTCCCAAAATAACTATGCAGTGGAGAGGGATCTCCCGAAATACCGTTCCGTAGTCCCAAAGTAAATATGCGGTGTAGGGGGATATCCCGAAATACTGTTCCGTAGTCCCAAAGTAAATATACAACTCAACCCAATATAAACAACAGTTACATCAAGAAAACCTATAGTTTAGACTAACTTCCAATCAAGGAGAGCATGTAATTTCACTAAACATGTTTCACAGAGTTCAAATAGACAGTTAAAACACGTAGCCATGCTTATCCTAATCTAAACAGGATAGTACATATGCAAGTGTAGTTCAAACAAGGAGAAAACATGTTATGACTTAGTGAAAAATAGAGTTTTACAACAAATAGATCGTGTATGTACTCATCACCTCACGTACACGGTACTCATATATCAAATAGTACCAAATCCTAAAGGGAATTCCCTTACACAAGGTTAGGAAACCCATTACCTCGAACCAACCTCAATTCATTTCGAAATAATGCGCTTTCCATGAATATCTGGTTCCGGATGGCCCAAATCTAGCCAAATCAAATACATATCGTAAATATAGCTAATGAAATCAAAGCTAAGGCAAGAAAATAAAAAAACACCCAAAAAAACCTCCCCGGACCCACATCTCGGAATCGGATAAAAGTCACCAAATACGAACACCCATTCATTCACGAGTCCAGTTATACAAAAATCATCCAAAACCAATGCCTAAATCCCACTCAAAATCAGATTCTTGGTTGGGGAATTTTTCCCCCATTTTCCCTAGCTTCCTCAGTCAAATCCCCTAATTAGATGAAGAATACAACAATAGATTAATAAAATACGATATAAAATAAGTGAGGAATCGTTACCCAATATATCTCCTTGAAAATCTCTCAAAAATTTGCCTTCCACCGATCTCCAAATTGAATTTTGTGATAGGAAGTTCAAACCCTCGATAATCCCCTTTTCTGCTCAGTAATTTCCGTTTCTGCGTTCCCAGGAGAGCATCTGCGGTCCCGCTTCCGCGACAAGGACTCTGTATCTGCGAGTTTTCATTAAACTCCAGAGTCCTCACCTGCATGCCTTTGTCCGTATCGGCGGGTGCAATTCTTTGGCTAGTCGTTCACTTCTGCGGAGCCTTGGGTCCCTCTCACCTCTGTACTTATCTTTGAGAAGCTAAGATAAGTAGGCTACAGGGTTATTAGGAGCATTTCCCTTCTTGATTCCTCATCGTGCGATTTTATTCCTTTGAGTCTTGTGCCTTTAGTTCCTTCCTACTCATTCTTAAATTATGTTTAACACTCGGGTCGACTAGGGTATCGAAGAGTTGTACTGGTACTACAGACTTGGTGCATGATGTTTTTCCCTACGTTTTCGGGCAAGCTATTATTGTCGCCCTGCGAAAGGATATTCTTTTATTCCCGCTCAGTATCTGTATTCTCTATGGTTTTGAGGTTGTCCACATATTTCTATGATGTTCATGAGTTGTTATCGCACAATATTGATGTAATGGTGGGGTTGTTGATTATGTGTCGAGGCAGTGAAGGACTTGAAAGGGAGATTTCTCAGTGCATGATTTATAGGTTCAACATTTAATTCCAGCAAAGGAAAGGCAATATGACTATAAACGTTCACGTTTGGTGTTGATGTAGTAATGGGACTTGGTATTTTCGAACGTGGTGGAATTTTTATATGTGATATAGTGTCGCTGTCATTGTTTGAAGTATTATGATTCGCTGGTGTTATGTCCTCCTTTATTCACCGAATGGGCGAGTGATGTGAAATGGTGCCTGAGAAGCGGTTGTCATAGATAGCGGTATGTATCAGCTTTAGGACCGTATCAGTGTGTCTTATGTTGATGGCTCAAGAAAGATGATCTTTAAGGAGGTTTAGAGTTGGTGGAAACTGGTAAGATCAGGTTCCGCAGAGATGGAATATGCTTTGAGGCAGTATTTGGGGCAGCGAAGGATGAGTAAGGACGTGGCGAAAGGAGTCTCATGGTTGTTGAATTTCTAGTAGGCTAAGTATGAAAAACATAACTCGAGAAGTTGCTTAAAGGAGAGGGTTTAACAAAAGTGGGAGAGTGGCAAAGTAACATATGTGTTCTGTGGTAGGATAGCTGCATGCTTTGAGGGAAGCTTAGAGAAATTTGGGGATCGTGATGGACAATGACTAGGACCGCGGATTTTATTTGGATGCAACATGATTTCGAGTTTGGAATGTATTGTCGGACTTTCAGTTGATGCCAATAGGGAATAAACGGACTTGTTCGACTGATAAGTGAGCACGGGCTCATGAAGGTTTTACTGATTTTTTAGTAATCATACATAGTGCAATGTCGTTGGAAGATGTCGGCATGGAATTTTCACACGTGGGCTATCTCATGTGGGATGGTTAGTAGTGGCGTGATTTTGATGAGGTTTCTGTGAAGAATTCCACTTACTACTCGGTAGAGGGTTGAATTTCTTATTATGGCTAATTATTCAGGATGTTCATGCAAGGTTTAACATAAGATTTCAAAATTTTTTGTGGGTTAAGGGTGCAAGATCACGGTAATTGATAAGAAGGAATCTTTGTGGGATCTAGAATTTATGTGATTGTAGCTTAAAATCTAAGTGGGCAAGCCCACTATCTACGATTGGATCACGTTGTTTTTTCGCTTGTGCAGTTTCGGGTTATCGGTGTATCGATTGGTTAATATGACTAAGGAAAGAAATTACTAGAGGTAATTCGAGCAGAGGATTTGAGGAATATGGGCTATATTTGGGCTTTATCAATTCATGTGCAGGTTTGGAAAGACTCAGAGTTTATGCTTCTTGTAGATGTGATGTACAAGGAAAAGAATTTAGCGATTGCTTTTTTGAGAATGTGTTCATGTGCTCGCAGAGCGTCAGAGTTGGTTATACTCGGGGCCGCCAGAGTGGGTGACTTTCAACAATGATCCTAGTGGGTTCAAGAATTTAAGCGTAGTGCCTAAAGATTTGGGGCCCGTAGTGTGGTTAATGATGGAGTCTTTGCAGTAAGTTGTGAATGAGACTTGGAGTGTTCTATGTTATCATCGGGTATGCGGTGCAGTATTGGAGGAAATGAAGAAATATCTTCGGATTCACGAAATGTCTTGCTGAATGGGAGTACCAGTTTGAGATGCCATTGTGCGCATGAGAAAGACATGCGATGATTCATGAGTAATAATGATGTGGTCTCGTGATACGACTCACTCGAGACGAGCACACATTCAGTTCGTTACGTTTATGAATGGAGCTACTGTTATCACTAAGGCGAGTCGAGAATAAATGGGTAGAAGTTGGGTTGGTTATTAATAGTTGAATCAGTATTATGGCCGTGACTAGTTTTTTCAGCGTGAAGTTATACAGGTGGTTTGAGGTTGTACACTTGGTCTTGAGCGCCACCACTACTTTGATAATTTGGGAGGTATTTGATTTGAATGGCTTTGTGGTGTAAATGGATCCCAGGAGAGTTGTGGTGGTTTAGATCGCGACTTGAGGTTTGTATGTTTCCGCGGTTTGAGAATTTAGTTGCGTGTTGTGTTGGTTCTTCTGAAATGAGATAAGTGAGGATGTTTTCTAGCCAATGCAGTGTCTATTCCACTTTAGTTCTAAGTTTATAGTGAATACATTTATTATTGCGTAGCGGCACGATAGGTGCAGTGAGCGGCATGGGAAGTAGAAGTTGAAGGTCAAGATTGTGGTTCAGTATTGATAGATGCCAGGAGCTTAGACGAGCACAGGGAATTTAGATGTTCAGAGTAGGCTGGCATCTTCTTTAGTGTCAACTGAAAATGGTGCTTTATGCCAGAGACTTTGTGTATTGACTTGCGGATTTTTTATTCGCTTTACTGAAGTAGAACGACTGGTGGTATGGATGAGCGGACCTTGCTACCTGGTATGGAAGGTCGTGGGAGCATATTCCATAGAGAAATTGGTATAAGTGTGGCATGTTAGTCACTTAACTATTAAAAATTGAAACCATGCATGTATATCATGGTACTGTCGTTAATGTGAGAGCTTATTCCCGAAAGGCGCTTTATTCCTTTGGTTGTGAACTTCGGGAGATTGTTCCGGGTTGGAATGACTGCTCGTGTATGGCATGAATAGGGCCATTGTGGACCTTTGGTATGTTGTTGGCTCAGTATGGTATGATCAGAAATGGCTTGGGGTCCATTTTTATGTGTAACGTGAATGTGTGCTCTACAATTAGGTCGGATGTGTTCATTCCGCATGACATCTCTTATGAAAGAGTCTTCAGTCGTTGGATGTTATTCGTGTCGTCAGGTATCCCACATATCACTATATTATGCCAAGTGGATTATGAGATGGCTTGATCATTCACATGTGTTGTGATCTCGTGTAGATTGTGGAGTTATATGTGCAAGATGGCTCTCGAGATGAAGGTCATTTATTGCACCTTAGTTGTGCTTGAGTTTCATAGAGTATGGCGCTATCCGTCTCCCCAGGATCTATATTCTGCACTTGGCGTGCTTGTGGTTGATATTCGAGCATTTCGTGAGTATTAGCATTACGACTTGAAGTGAGTTTTCTTTTGATCATTATGTGCGGGTTGGGTGGCACATCGCCAAAGGTATGTTTTGTGGATCGGGTTGCACACCGCAACATTGTCATGTTTTAATCGGGTTGCACGCCGCAACAGTGTCACATTAGATCGGGTTGCACGCCGTAATAGTGAGATGTCAAGCATGGTTCCTTATATTTATTATTGGGTGTCCTGTTTCCTACCTCTAAGAAAGGCTCGTAGTATTTGATGGCCATTCTATTCGTTACGCGGGCTGGATAGTTCTTTTCCAGAGTTCGTTCTTCCTTATGTGTCATATTCAAGTTATAACTTGGTGGAGCATTGATGGCGTCATATGTGTTGATACCCATTTTTTTCCATATGTATTTTAAAATACATGTATACTTTCAAGATAGTGCATGACCATCAACCAGTATTTTTTCATAATTTTCTGTAATTTTTAAAGGATTTTTAATTAATTTATTCTAGAATTTTATTATCTAAATAATCACTAATTGCATCACAAATAATTTTATGATGGTTTATTACTTAATTTTTATCATTAATATTTATATTGAGCTTTAATCATTTTACGCATAATTATATTTGTATCTTTAGGCTGTAACTGCAATAATTTTGCAATAATAGCCTATATATGCAAAATTACATTATTTACATAGAAAATGACTTATTATATTTTTATATTTTTATAAATAATTTTTTTAAATCATTTTCATATACGGATGGCATCTTTTTCATTTATTGTTTCTTATTATTTTATTAGTTTAATTGGATATTTAAAACATAGCCCTTTTCTAATTAATTTTCGGACCTACCCAGCCTACTACCCTAACCTACCCAATAACCCAATATCCAATACAAAAACCCAATTACCCAGACCCGTACCCATCCAAAATAACCCGCCCGACTACTAAAATATGATCCTGGTCGTTGATCTCAGAAAATCAACGGCCCCTAATCCTCCAACCCTTTTTAATACACCAAACCCCCTTAAACCCTATTTAATTTTTCCCCCAGCCCGCCGTCTTCTGATACTCTCCTCTCCTCTCCTCTCCTCTCCTCTCTCTCACCCCCTCAAACCCTAGCCCCCCGTCACACTCTACTCTGATTTATGGGATCTCCTCTTGATTCCCTGCTTATTTGGCTTTGTTTACCTACTGGCTACCCCCTCTTGATGTTACTTGACCTATTTGCCTCAAAAGGCAAGAGTATTTCAAGATACTCAAACCAAATGTGGTTCAAAGTCTCTCATATTTCGATTATTCCGTCTATGTTCATCCCAAAACTTGAGTACGAATCTTTTTCGTATTTTTCAGTTGGGGTTTCGAATCTCTGGTTCAAACCAGATTTGGTTCAAATTCTGTTATTTTTAGTACTACTCTTCATCTATATTTGCGCTATAACTCCCGAATCTGGCTATTTTTGGTTGGTCTATTAATTACTCTAAACTTAGGGTTCAAATTTGGAAAGATCTGATAAGATTTTTATGTTTGTTTTGGTATTTCTCCTTTAATACTTCTATCTCTATATTTACTAGTCTTTTTATATTATTATTTTTGACCAATCTTGTTTACCCTAAAATTTGGGTTTTGATTTATAACAGATTTTTGCCAAAAAATATTTCAACTTTTAATGGTTTTCCTTTTTGACCGACTTTACTTGCTTTAATTAGTTCCACCTATACGCCTTTGTGTTTCTGCCTATTTCTTAGGGTTCCGATTATTTAATTGTTCTTTTAATGTTTTTTCCTGTTTGTCTTTAACTCTGGCGTTAATTGCTAATTGATTTCACTTACCCCAAATTAGGGTTTGAAAACAGTCTTCCTTTTTTGTATAGTAATGGTGTTTACTTATTCGATTTACCTGTTCTTACCTTATTTGGTCCAGAAGTTTATTGTTAATTTGTTCTACTTCCCTTAACCTAAATAGTATTGGCTTGATTTTTATGTTTGTTAATTGAAGCCGACTTCTAGTTGATTCTGGAATTATTTCTTTACCTTATTTACTCTAGTACTTGACCACTGATTGATTCTGTATAATGTTTTCCTTAAATGAAGTGGTACTAGCTTGATTTTATGATATTCAGTCCTGTTAATTGATTTATGCCAACTCTAACTGATTCTTAATTTAATCTCATACCTTATTTGTGTAAGACTAATTCATTACCTTATTTGTCTACTTTATTGATTGCTATTTAAACACCCTCCTCATTCCCGTTAGAAAAGGCTCGAACTCTCCTATTCTCATAAAAAGCTTAAGCTCTCTTTGTTCTCTCTTGTTCTGATTTTCTGTGCTAAGTTTCTATTGTTTGGCCTGCTGAAAGCCAAGGCCAAATTACTCTGGAATTTAACTGCTATTGCACCTTATTTGCTTTCTTCTCAACTGGTATGCCTTAAGTTTTGCAATTCCATTCTACATGTTTTGTTCGATTAGTCTGTTTCAATCCTCATCATAATTCTGTATTTTATGTGAGTACATGATCCCATCTAGTAACAATGCTAACTTAAGTTAGTTCAATAATGTGAACCCTGTCCTTAAGTTAGTTTTAGGTTTAGTCTGTTTCTCGTTCTAAACTTTGCAAGATACTGTAAGCATGTAACCAAATATGTTTGTGGCTTAATTCATGTGTCCTGTCTGTTTAATTCAAGTGTTTATGCCTCTGTGTTTAATCCATGATTTTTTAAAATACTAGCATGAATATCTAGCCTAATCAGATGTCGATTTTTTTGAACTATGTGCTGATCATGAACTTTGTTTCTTGATGCAGTTCTGCCTGAAACTCTTTGTTCTGAACTTTCTTTCTTCTGAAAATTGAATTGTTTTTAAACCTGCCCCCCTTTCTCCTTTATATATTGGTTTTAAAACCCATAATCTTAGTCATTTAGATTCTCACTACTGTCACGACCCCAGTTCGCCCTCCGTGAACATGTCGTGATGGCATCTAGTCCCTATAACTAGGTAAGCTTAGCAATGCGGAATATCAACATAACTTGTGGAATAATGAAGTAAAAACTGAACAATCTAAAAGAAAGACTGTATATAAATGCCACTTGGCATATACAACCCAAAAATAATACGTAAGTCTACAATATCACCCCCAAAACCCGGAAACTCACGGGAATCACAGGCTAACAGAAATATAATACATTGCTCTAACTCCAGAATGTCTACACAAATGTAAGGAAGGAAAAACTTATCACAAAAGTTGGAATAAGATAGAGACTCCCGGTCTGCAGACGCCACAGATGTACCTCGAAGTCTCCGCTGGATCTCTCAACCTCGGGGATAGTGCACCTGAGTGGAGGTACCTGGATCTGCACATGAAAAACATGCACAGAAGGGGCATGAGTACACCACAACAGTACTCAGTAAGTGCCAAGCCTAACCTCGGTCAGGTAGTGACGAGGAAGGCCAGGGCCCTACTGAGGTTAAACAATATAATAAGAATTTACAGTATGAAAACAGGCAGTAATGATCAGTACAATAGTGAATTAAGATAGGTCAAACAAAGCAATAACAAAAACACAAGAACAGAGTAAACACTGAATATGAACAGCTCAATAACAATGGTAACAATGAGGATCTCCCAGGATACCATCCTGTAGTCCTTTTCTCGACTGTCTAGTGGATCTACTAGGATACCGTTTCGTAGTCCATGATATGTAATACCGAAGGATCCCCGGGGATACCGTCCCGTAGTCCATCATCTAGGCAAGGGAATCTCCCGGGATACCGTCCCGTAGTCCCAAAGTAAATATGCAAGGGGATCTCCCGGGATACCGTCCCGTAGTCCCAAAGTAAATGTGCAGGGGGATCTCCCGGGATACCGTCCCGTAGTCCAAAAGTAAATGTGCAGGGGAATCTCCCGGTATACCGTTCTGTAGTCCCAAAGTAAATGTGCAGGGGGGTCTCCCTGGATACTGTCCCGTAGTCCCAAAGTAAATATGCAGGGGGATCTCCCGGGATACCATCCTGTACTCCCAAAGTAAATACACAGCCACAACAAGAAGATATTCAGAATTACAGTGGAAAAATACAAGGCAACAAGAAATTCTAGACTAACATGCTTCACGTAGTACAATTAAAGCAACTTGAGCAAATAGGCAATTCAAGTCAACTAGGAATGCTTTTCTAAACTAACATAGGCTATAATTGCAAGTAGAATAAAGCAGGTAAGAAAGAAACTCATCTAAATATTTAAAGTAAAATCGGATTTTTAACAATTAGCACAAGTACGCGCTCGTCACCTCACGTACAAGGCATTCAATTACCAAATATCACATCCTAAGGGGAAAGGTCCCCTACACAAGGTTAGACAAGCCACTTACCTCGAACCGGCTCAAAATCAACTCGAAACCACACGTTTTCCACGAGTATCCGACTCCAAATGGCCCAAATCTATGCAATTCAATTATATATCGTAAATTAACATCTCAAGCAACTGATTCTACTGTTTAATTCAAAGCTAAGGCGCGAAATTAGGTAAAATGACCAAAACACCACTCGGGCCCACGTCTCAGAATCGGGTAAAATTTATATTTTCCGGACACCCATTCACTCACGGACTCACTCAACCAGAAACAACCGAAATCCGATGCCAAAAACCCCTTAAATTCTCAGAATTTCGGGTTGGGGAAATTTCATCAATTTCCTATGGTTTTCCCCCCATTTTTGATAATTAAACTAAAGAAAACAACGGGGATTAATGGTATAACAATGAATTAGGATTATAAAATGTTACCTATGATCCTTCTCTTCAAAACCCACAAGAAATCCCCAATTCCGGAGCCCTTACACGATTTTTAGAATTATGAAATAAACTCTCAGATTTTTGGAATAAAACACACAGGGATTTCGCACCTGCGGTCTCGATCACCGCACCTTCTGAAAAAGCATCGTAGGTGCGGAATTCACTTAAGTTTCACTGGGGCCGCACCTGCGGTCGTTTGGTCGTGCCCGCGGTCCCGCACCTGCAGAACTCAGTTCGCACCTGCGACCACTGGTCCAATTCCCCTCTATCGCACCTGCGATCAAGCCCCACGCGCCTGCGAGTCTGCACCTGCAGAAAAACCTTCGCAGGTGCGAAGACACCAGAAGAGGTCTAGTTCAGCAGTTTCTAAATCCAAAATTTCTCCCGTTAAGCATCCGAAACAACTCCGAGGCCCCCAAGACCTCAACCAAAACCACCAACCGACCCTAATACCTCATTTGAACTAGGCCGAGCCTTAAAAATACGTCTCGTAACATCAAAATCATCGATTATGCATATGTTCAGGCCTAGAAACTTAGGAAAATTCTAGAATTCACATCTGACGCTTAAACACGTCTAAACTTATCCGAATGACCTCAAATTTTGCACACACATCCCAAATGACATGACAGACCTACTGCAACTTCTGGAATTTCATTCCGACCCTCGGATCAAAAACTCACTAGCGGACTGGAAACTCCAAAAATTCAAACTTCAGCAATTCAAGCCTAAATGAGCTACAAACTTCCAAAATGCATTCTGAACACGCTCCCAACCCCTGAATCACCTAACGGAGCTAACGGAACCATCCGATTTCCATTCCGAGGCTGTCTTCACACTGATCCGACTACGGGCAACTTTCCAATGCTTAAGCTCTCATTTAGGGACTAAGTGTCCCAAAACTCTCTGAAACTCAAAACAGAACGTCCCGACAATTCAATTTAGCATAAATAGACTTGGGGTAAATAGTTAATAGGGGATCGAGGCATTAATTCTTAAGACGACCGGACGGGTCATCCCATCCTCCTACACTTAAACATTTGTTCGTCCTCTAAAGATCATAAAGACATACCTGAAGTAGTGAAAAGATAAGGGTAACTGTTGCGCATATCCTGCTCGGACTCCAAGGTCGCCTTCTCGGCCAGCTGACCCCCACCACTGAACCTTTACTGAAGCAATGCTCTTCGACCTGCCTCTCCAATATAACTACAGGCTCCTCAACATATGATAGATCCTTGTCCAATTGGACTGAGCTGAAATCCAAGACATGAGACGGGTCACCGTGATACCTCTGGAGCATCGAAACATGAAATACCGGATGAAATCCAGCCAAGCTGGGAGGTAAGGCAAGCTCATAAACAACCTCCCCAAGACGGCTCAATATCTCAAAAGGGCCAATAAACCTCGGACTCAACTTCCCTTTCTTCCGAAATCTCATAACGCCTTTCATAGGCGAAACCCGAAGCAGAACCCGCTCTCCGACCATATATGAAACATCACGAACCTTCCAGTCCGCGTAACTCTTCTGTCTGAACTGGGCTGTACGGAGACTATCCTGAATTACCTTGAACTTCTCCAATGCATTCTGAACCAACTCTGTGCCCAATAGCTTGGCCTCACCCGGCTCAAACCAACCCACCGAAGATCTGCACCTCCTACCATATAAAGAATCATACGATGCCATCTAAATGCTGGATTGATAACTGTTGTTGTAAGAAAACTCCGCCAATGGCAAGAACTGATCCCAAGACCCTCCAAACTCAATCACACATGCATGGAGCATATCCTCAAGAATCTGAATAGTGCGCTCGGACTGTCTGTCCGTCTGGGGGTTAAATGTTGTGCTCAACTCCACCCTCGGACCTAACTCCTGCTTAAATGCTCTCCAGAACCGTGAAGTGAACTGAGTACCTCTGTCTGAAATAATAGAAACTGGTATACCATGCAGACGAACGATCTCCCGAATATAAATCTCCGCCAACCGCTCCGATGAATAAGTAGTCAGTACCATAATGAAATGGGCTGATTTGGTCAGCCGATCCACAATCACCCAAATAGCATCATGCTTCTTCAAAGTCTGAGGAAGTCCAACCACAAATTCAATGGTGATCCGCTCCCACTTCCACTCTGGAAGCTCAATCTGCTGAAGTGACCCTCCTGGTCTCTGATGCTCACATTTTACGTGCTGATAGTTGAGACACTTGGCTACAAACTCTGCTATATCCTTCTTCATTCTTCACCACCAATAGTGTTTTGTCAAATCCTGGTACATCTTCGTGGTACCCGGATGGATGGAATACCGCGAACTATGGGCCTCCTCAAGAATCAACTCCCGAAGTCCATCTACGTTGGGCACAGATACGGCCCTGAATCCTCATCACCCCATTCTCTCCTATAGTCACATCTCTAGCATCACTCCACCAGACTCTATCCTGGAGAACTAAAAGGTGGAGATCATCGTACTAGCGCTCTCTGATACGATCATGGTGGGAAGACAGAGCAACCACACAAGCTAATACCCGGAAAGGCTCAAAAAGATCCAATCTCACGAACTGACTGGCTAAGGACTGAACATCTAAGGCTAGAGGCCTCTCAGTTGCATGAAGGTATGCCAAACTCCCCAAACTCTCTACTCGATGACTCAAGGCGTCGGCCACCACATTGGCCTTCCCCGGGTGGTATAGTATAATGATGTAATAGTCCTTTAGCAACTCTAACCATATACGCTGGTGAAAATTTAGATCTTTTTGCCTAAATATGTGCTGCAGACTCCGGTGGTCACTATAAATCTCACAAGGCACACCGTACAAATAATGACGCTAGATCTTCAAGGCATGAACAATGGCAACTAACTCAAGGTCATGGACAGGGTAATTCTTCTCATGTATCTTCAACTGTATGGACGCATAGGCAATCACCCTACCGTACTGCATCAACACCACTCCAAGGACGACTCGCGAGGCATCACAATAAACTGTATAAGACCCCGAACCAGTAGGATATATCAAGATTGGGACTGTAGTCAAAGTTGTCTTGAGCTTCTGAAAGCTCACCTCACACTCCTCTGTCCACTGAAATGGAGCACCCTTCTGGGTCAATATAGTCATAGGGGCTTCAATCGATGAAAATCCATCCACAAAACGACTGTAGTAACCTGCAAAGCCAAGGAAACTGAGAATCTCTATAACTGAGGACGGCCTGGGCCAAATCTGCATGGCTTCTACCTTCTTCGCATCCACTTGAATGCCCTCACTCGATACCACGTGGCCCAAGAATGCCACATAACTCAACCAAAACTCATATTTTGAGAACTTTGCATACAACTTCTTCTCTCTCAGGGTCTAAAGCACTGTCCTCAGGCACTGCTCATGATCCTCCCGACTCTGGGAGTAAACAAGAATATCATCTATGAAAACAACGACGAGTCTAGATACCGTCCCGTACTCTCAAAGTAAATACACAGCCACAACAAGAAGAAGAATTAGATTGCAAAAATAAAAGGCAACAAGAAATTCTAGCCTAACATGCTTCACGTAGTACAATTAAAGAAACTTAAGCAAATAGGCAATTCAAGTCAACTAGGCATGCTTTTCTAAACTAACATAGGCTATAATTGCAAGTAGAATAAAGCAGGTAAGAAAGAAACTCAGTCTAAATATTTAAAGTAGAACTGGATTTTCAACAATTAGCACAAGTACGTGCTTGTCACCTCATGTACAATGCATTCAATTACCAAATATCACATCCTAAGGAGAAAGGTCCCCCACAGAAGGTTAGACAAGCCACTAACCTCAACCTGTTCAAAATCAACTCGAAACCACACGTTTGCCACGAGTATCCGACTCCAAATGGCTCAAATCTATACAATTCAATTACATATCGTAAATAACATCTCAAGCAACTTGTTCTACCATTTAATTCAAAGTTAAGGCGCGAAATTAGGTAAAATGACCAAAACGCCCCTCGGGACCACGTCTCGGAATTGGGTAAAAGTTATATTTTCTGGACACCCATTCACTCACGGACTCACTCAACCAGAAACAATCGAAATCCGATGCCAAAAACCCCTTAAATTCTCAAAATTTTGGGTTGGGAAAATTTCATCAATTTCCTATGGTTTTCCCCCCATTTTTGATAATTAAACTAAAGAAAACAACGGGGATTAATGGTCTAACAATGAATTAGGATTATAAAATGTTACCTATGATCCTTCTCTTCAAAACCCACAGAAAATCGCCAATTCCCGACCCCTTACATGATTTTTAGAATTATGAAATAAACTCTCGGATTTTTGGAATAAAACACATAGAGATCTCGCACCTGCGGTCTCGATCACCGCATCTGTGGTAACGCACCTGCGGAAAGAGCATCGCAGGTGCGGAATTCACTTAAGTTTCACTGGGGCCGCACCTGCGGTCGTTTGGTCGCGCCTGCGATCCCGCACCTGCGGAACCCAGGTCGCACCTGCGACCACTGGTCAAAACCCCCTCTATCTCACCTGTGATCAAGCCCCACGCGCTTGCGAGTCCGCACCTACGGAAAAACCTTCGCAGGTGCGAAGACACCAGAAGAGGTCTCGTTCAGCAGTTGCTAAGTCCCAAATTTCTTCTGTTAAGCATCCGAAACAACCCTGAGGCCCCCGGGACCTCAACAAAAACAACCAACCGACACTAATACCTCATTTCAACTAGGTCGAGCCTTAAAAACACGTCTCGTAACATCAAAATAATCGATTATGCATAGGTTCAGGCCTAGAAACTTAGGAAAATTCTAGAATTCACATCTGACGCCGAAAGACGTCTAAACTTATCCGAATGACCTCAATTTTTGCACACACATCCCAAATGACATGACGGAACTACTGCAACTTTCAAAATTCTGTTCCGACCCTGGGATAAAAAACTCACTATCGGATTGGAAACTCCAAAAATTCAAACTTCGGCATTTCAAGCCTAAATGAGCTACGGACTTCCAAAATGCATTTCGAACACGCTCCCAACCCCAAAATCACCTAACGGAGCTAACAGAACCATCAAATTCCATTCCGAGGCCGTCTTCACCCCTTCTCCGACTACGGACAACTTTCCAACGCTTAAGCTCTCATTTAGGGACTAAGTGTCCCAAAACTCTCCGATTCAAAATTGAACGTCCCGGCAATTCAATTTAGCAGAAATAGACTTGGGGAAAATAGTTAATAGGGGATCGCGGCGTTAATTCTTAAGATGACCGGCCGAGTCGTCACAACCACCCCCAGTGTGAGCACTGCCTAGGGTCCTTGAGACTCATTTGAACACTGACACATTGGGGATGGTTTTCCAATCTTTTATGAGTCATCTTTATGAATGTGGTTCTGGTGTGAGCACTGCTCTGGGTCCCTGAGGCCCTTGGGAAATTTGACACACTAGAAGCCTGATTTTTAATGTGCCATAGATGGATCACTACTATGCTCCAAAGCTGTTGTGATTAAAGACTTGGTTTCCGTGTTTATATTGGGCCTATGAAGGCTCCCTATAGTGTAATTGTTACTATTGTGTAATTAATTCAAGGCTATAATAATATATTTAATAACATATTTGGGGTTAATTAGTAAAAGCTTGGGGGGGGGGGGGTTTCTTATATCTCTTGTCCAAAATGCTGGGTAGAAATCTTGCCTATAAAATTTAATTGTGTTGATTGAATTACGTGAGTACTAGGCTGTGTTTAGAGATCATGCCTATAGGAATTTCCTGATAATATTGATTATTTTTTTTCACATTTGCATACTAGAGATCCTGCTTATGGGAATTTTCGTTTAATTCTACATTAGGAATTCTGTTCATAGGATTTACGCATGTTTTCAACCAAATGTGCATTAGTGACCATGTCTGTAGGACCTTTGTTTGTTTAAGTTGATTACCTTTCCTGGCAATCTGTTTATTTTCTGTCCAAATATAATTAATAGATATCATGCCTATAGGAATAAAAAATCAGTTTCAACCTAAAATCATGCCTTTATGATTTAAAGCTAATAGATACCATGCCTATAAGGGTTTAAATCAACTCAGCAATTAGAAATCCTGCCTATAGGGTTTAAATCAATTCAGCAATTAGAAAGCATGCCTATAGGATTTTCAAAAGGAATAAAAACCTGCCTTAATGAGTTAAAATCAGTACTACACTTAGAAATTATGTTTATAGGTCTGTAAGTAACAATCTAGAAATCATGCCTATAGGATCCCGTTAGTCGATTCTGAATTCGACCGATTCTGGCCATCACTTGGGCAATATGTAAGACTTACTAATGATCATGGGCTTAAAATTGTGACATATTACTGTCTCGAATGCCCAGATTTATGTTGAATAAGATCAGAAGGCAAACAAATAAGTCTCAATACTCGCTTTAATAAAACTGTCTTTACATTATGATTTTGTTCACCTACATATCCTACCTATAGGATTCCAAATTAACAAAGTTTGCTGATTCAATTACGTGCTTTTGTTGTCTACGTGTGGAAGTCAATGTGAGACCTTATTTGTTCTTTATTTGAAAGTCCTATTTGTCTTTTGTTTGTCGCCAAGATTTCTCATTCTTAGTAACATATGTCGGTCTAGAATCATCCTAAATAGACGTTCTATTACCTCCAGGTCCATAGGTAAGGTACGGGTAGTGCACGCATAAGGAACGATCTAGAAGCTACTAGAACTCCTAGGTAACAACTGAAAGATAGTATTGGGTAGTAAGGAGATGACACCCCGTGCGCTAATTCTATGAGTAACACCCAAACTTGGGGAAGTTACGAAGTATTTCATGGAATGATCCTATAGGCTAAAAACCTAGGACCCACTTTAATCATGTTTAAAGTAACTTGTATTGCCCGAATTGTTTTTTCCCTTTTAGACTAATTCGCTCAACTTAAGTTCGGCCAGGACCTACCATTGTGGACCTCGAGGGATGCCTAACACCTTCCCCTTGAGGTAATTTGAGCCCTTACCTGATCTTTGGTGATACGAACTGGTTTATGATTTAATTTCTCTAGGTGCCCTAACGCACCTTAATCTATTAGGTGGCGACTCTTCCAATCCACTACCCAATCCCAAAAAGAAAGAGTTGTCCCAGAAATGTCAAAACCTAATTTCGCAAGGAAAAAGGGGTGCGACAGCATAGCGACTTTGCTGGGGACATTTCTAGGCTCTTACAATAACAAACCTGATTTTTGTGAATTAGTCTTTCAGTATGCCTTTATTATTCCGTCAATACTTGCATACCCCTTCCCTTTCCCACTTTATGTGGATTTATTTTCATACCTACAGTTATTTACGATTTCTCTTTCTCGTTTTATTACTCTTTACTGTGGAAACTGACTTGTCTCTTTGTTTCTTTCTTAACTGCCTTTACAATTATTAAATACTGCATTTTTCATTTTTCCATCGTGCAAATACGTGACAACGTGATATTTTCTATCGCATAAATCATGTTGAACGTCATATTCCACTCGTGCGTAATTAACACTATAGCAACGATTGATGAGTGTTTGCGCTCTTCTTATATCACCCTATTTGAATTTGGAAAGGCTTATTTGCGGTGAAACTAGTCGATCAACGGTGTAGTCGACGGTTCCGTGCCTTTACCCCTCAAGTCGTCCGCTTGAGGTTACCATTCTAGACTTCTATAGAAACCTTACTCTTATTATAATTGTACATGCATCATGGTTAAACCTAGCGTGGGTTAATATGTTGTCCACATAATAACCCTTTAAGAAAAGCCTTGTCCAAAGTCTACCGGGGTTTCCATAATCCCAACGGACGCAACCATGATATGTGCATTAATTTGGAGAAATAAGTTCCAATATGCTAATCATTAATGTATAAATAGTCGAATCTGGAGGGGGAAAAGGTCTAACTCTATTGGTTTTGCAGAAAATAAGGCACGAAGTCCCCAGGTTCGGCATGGTCCGTAACATACCACCATTGTTTCTAGATTGGTGGGAAGACCTTCTGTCAAGTGACAAAAAACATGTGAAAAGAGTCCTTGGAAACCTATCTTCTTTATTAGATATCCAACCAAACAACATGTTGATCAAAGTTGATACTATGTTCTGGGACAGAGAAAGGGACGTATTCCATTTTGGCAACATAGAAATGACCCATCTTTTGGAGGAAATAGGGGGGATTCGCTGGACTATCTTGGGACAGTCCCGATTTATTTGTGCCAAAAAATCGCACTCCTAGAGGGTTTCTGAAAATGATGGGTTTGAAAAAGAATGACGACTTGGTGTGTTTGAAGAAGTCCTATGTACCCTTTGACTTCCTTTATGAATGATACGATCACAACAAATCCAACTGTATCTTCCATGATGTGTTCTCCATCACTTCCTTAGGTTGGATTCATCGCAGGGTTTTCGTGTTTATCGTCTACTTCTTGTGTATGATAGTGTTTCCAAAGAAAAAGTACAGAATTCACACTAGACTGGCCATGGTAACCGAATATTTAATGGGGGAATCGAGGGACAAACATATACGATTGTCCCCATGATTATAGGAGACATATATCATGCCTTGGATCGCTACCAGAAGTGGTTCAAACATTTCGAGGGTTGTAATATGTTACTACAAATTTGGTTGCTAGAACATTTCCATAGAGGTCAATACCACCAAGAGTTTCCAAAAAGACCGTGGAATTATCACATAGCCTTTCATCACCCTAAGAGAATGACCTTTATCCCAGATAGGTTTGCTCAATCGGAGAATGCTACAGAATGGGTGCAATTTTTCGATAACTTGACTGAGGACCAGGTTCATTGGATGTTCAAGTGGTTCCCCACCAATGTGTTCATCATCCGATCTAGGGACGCTCCACACTTGGTGTTGATAGGGTTAAGGGGTATACACCCCTATGTTCCTATCAGGGTTATAAGTCAAGCTGGTAGAAAATAGATTATACCACGAGTCTCCAAAATGAGTTACTACAGGGCGGATTTCAAAGATGATGACATCCCATATAAATGTGAGGCTCAACATATGTGGAACTTGAACATTATTGTGGAAAGGGACACCCTCGAGCCGGATCAATATCACGCAGGGCATGTGTACTTTTACCCATCTTGGTTAGAGGACTGTATAGCAGGAATAGTCCAGCCATGGGTCGGTTGAGGGAACAAATTCGTAGATGAGGCTTCTGAAGCACATTTGAAGTATAACAGACTGCACAAAAAAATTCGTGAGTCCAAGGCTTAGCATCTGGAACGACACAAAACTGATGTGGAATTAATCAAGGAGTGGAGGGAAATGGCTATCATATCAAATGAAGGACTAGAATATCTGAAGCAAGGTCTGATTGAGCCGGAAGGGAAGACAAAGAAAAGAGTCATAGACTGCCATAATGTTGAAGGTGTCGAAAGAGTACATCTCGCTAGGGCATACCTGTTGCTGGACATGTGCGACCTGGGGAACCTGACCGATGGAGCCAAGAGAGCCAGGCCTAGAGAAGGTCCTTCTGGGACAAAGTAGACTAGGCTTATTTGTTTTTATTTTCAAATGTAATAAGGCCAAATGCCATTAGTGACTTACCTTATTGTCGTTTCAGATTCGTCTTATTTATTGCGTGAATTAAATGAGGCAATTATTTGCATTAAAATTCTCCAAATCTACTTGTCGCTAGGCCTACCTCGGGCATAATGAGGCTCCCAAATTAGGATGCGAATTTACATTCTCGCAATATGTGTTTAAATACTGCAAACATTTTTATAACACTCATTAACTTGGTTACCTTTTTTTTTCTTTCTTTTTGATTATTCCCATCCCCCTAAGGTTGGTTCACACATACTAGCATCATCAGCTTACCACACCAGATCCAGAGGCGCTCCACCTCCTCCTCCCCCAAGTGCATCAAAAGGCAAAGGGAAAGTAATAGTTGAGGAGAAGGAAGAGGAAGGCCCTACTATCCAGACAGTGGAGAGGGGAGCATTCCTCAAGAACTGGACTGTCAAACCATCAAGTGCCCGACGAGTCCCGGGGTAGCAAGGCTAATAGCATTGTTTATTTTTTGAAATGATTTCCTCTTTTGCATTTTATTTTAAATAATAATTTTAGTGTCCTGTTTCAAAAAACATTATTTGAGTTATTGAAATCATTTTGTCTGACGCTTTAAATGGCTTGATATTTTATTATTGCTTTTTTTTCCTTTCATATCCTTATCCCTACAACATTACTATTTATTATCTTGATGAACCAACGACTGTGACATGTAATGAGACAACGAAACAAAAGGACAGTGACTCGGAAGTAATAGAAGATGAGGATGTAATACCTAAGGAAATTGTCATAGAAGTGGAGAACTTTGAGAACAAGCCCAGGTCCAACATGGACGAGACCGAGATAGTAAACTTGGGAGATTTCGAAACCGCCAAGGAAACCCGCATACGCATCTATTTGTCACCGTCAGATAAAGAAGAATACACTTGATTCCTGAAAGAATATGAGGATATCTTTGCATGGTCATACGATGATATAACAGGGTTGAACACATCCATAGTGGCTCACAAGTTACCTACAAATCAAATGTGTCCTCCAGTGACGCAATAACTCAGGAAATTCAAGCCAGACGTTAGCCTGAAAATCAAGGAGGATGTCACTAAGAAGATTAAAGCCAAGGTCCTCAGAGTAGTTGAGTACCCAACTTGGTTGGCCAATATTGTACCAGCTCCAAAGAAAGATGAGAAATTCAGAGTCTATGTTGATTATCGGGATCTAAACAGAGCAAGTCCCACGGATGATTTTCCGCTACCAAACATAGACATTTTAATCGACAATTTCGCCAAGCATGAACTCTAGTCCTTTGTAGATTGATTCGCGGGTTACCATCAGATTTGGATGGACAAAAAAGACGTAGAGAAAACAACCTTCATTACACCATGGGGGGTTTACTGCTACAAAATGATGTCGTTCGGTCTAAAGAATGCTGGGGCCACCTACATGAGGGCTATGACAACGATCTTCCATGATAATATACATAAAGAAATAGAGGTATATGTTGACAACGTAATCATCATATCCAAGAGGTCTAGAGATCACATAGCAGATTTGAGGAAATTCTTTGATCGGCTACGAAAGTACAGTATAAAGTTAAATCCTACAAAGTGTGCATTCGGGGTTCCTGTCAGAAAATTGTTGGGATTCATCGTCAGTCGCCGAGGAATAGAGTTGGACCCTTCAAAAGTTAAAGCCATTCAGGAATTACCACCTCCAAAAAATCAAGAAGGATGTGATGAGTTTTTTGGGACGTCTCACATCAGCCGTTTCATATCACAGTCCACAGTAATATGTGAGCCAATTTTCAAAATGCTGAAGAAGGATGCCGCAACCAGTTGGACCGAGGATTTTCAAAAGGCTTTTGACAAAATCAAGGAATACTTGTCCAATACACCAATATTAGTCCCGCCAGAGCCCGGTAGACCACTACTACTCTACCTTGCAGTATTAGATGGAGCTTTCAATTATGTTCTGGGACAACATGACGAGACGGGGGGAAATGAACATTCCATATATTACTTGAGTAATAAGTTCACTCTTTATGAAGAACGGTACTCTCTACTAGAATGCACTTGCTGCGCTCTAACCTGGATAACATAGAAGTTAAGGAGAGACACTAGGTCCAATAAAACACTTATCAAGCAAGTCTTGTAACTGCTCTTTCAATAGGCACTGAATCTATTGAAGAGACTTCTGCATTAGAATCACGAATATGAGCAAAATAAGCTAAACATCCCTTCTCAACCATGTGACGAGCCTTGGCATAAGAAATCACTCTGGTGAAAGGATGACCAGGAGTCCCTTTCCATTCTTATCGAGGCAACCCTGGCAAAGCTAACGTAACTGTCTTGGCATGACAATCCAAGATGGCATAATAAGGCGACAGCTAATCCATGCCCAATATGACGTCGAAATCGACCATGTTAAGAAGAAAAAGGTCTACACTAGTATCAAGACCCTCAATAATGACTACACACAAACAATATACACGATCTATAACAATAGTATCCCCCACGGGCGTAGACAAATAAATAGAGACACTCCAAGAATCGCGGGGCACAACCAAATACGAAGCAAAGTAAGATGATACATAAGAATAAGTATGCCCCGGATCAAACAGAACTGAAGCATCGCTATTGCAAACAGAAATGGTACATGTGATAATAGCATCAGAGGACTCCACCTCGGGTCTAGCCGGAAACGCATACAATTGGGGCGGGACCACATCACCCTGAACCGTGTCTCTAGGACGACCTCTGACAGGTGGACCTCCACCTCTAACGAGATAGCCTTCACCTCTAGAAGGCTGGCCTCCACCTCTAACATTCTGATCTCTACCTCTGACTACCTGACCCCTACCCCTGCTTGGTTGGGCAAGTGGTGCTACAGCTGGTGCCGAAACTATAGCATGAGAATTCTGATCATGAGGGTGATTACCCAAAAATCTTGAACAAGTTCTCCGAATATTCCCGTAGTCACCACACTCATAACACCCATCATGATACTGAGGCTGACCCTGACGAGCCGGCTGACCATGATAATAACTCTAAAGAGGAGGTGCTCTGGTAAGGGATGGCTAATTAGAATAAGACAAGTAAGAGCCACAATAACCTGAGGCACCATGGGAAGTCTAAAGTGCTGACTGAAATAGCCTGGAAGAATGGCCTCTACCTTGAGTATCCTCGCCTCTAGACTAGGCACTGCTGAATCTACTGGAATGGTCAAGTATCTTTTTCGAACCCTGACCTCCCATTCCAAGAACCATCTCAACTCTTCTGGACACATTGATCGCATCCTGAAGGGAAATCTCGCTCCTTGTCTCCTTAGCCATCTGCAATCTGATCGGCTGAGCAAGACCGTCAATAAATCTCCTTACCCTTTCTCTCTCTGTGGGCAACAAAAGAATAGCATGTCTAGCCAAATACACAAAGTGATTCTCATACTGGGTGACAGCCCTGCCCCTGCTGAAGTCGCTCAAACTGATGGCGACGCTCCTCTCTCGTAGCGATAGGAAGAAACTTCTCCAAAAAGAGATGTGAAAACTGATCCCAAGTTAGAGTAGGTGACCCAGCTGGTCTAGTCAGCAGATAATCCCTCTACCATTTATTGGCGGAACCAGTCATTTGAAACGCGGCGAAGTCGACCCCATTGGTCTCCAAAATACCCATGTTCCAAAGAACCTCATGACAACTATCAAGATATTCTTGAGGATCCTCTGAAGTAGCACCACTGAAATGAACAGGGAAAAGCTTGATAAACCTATCTAATCTCCTCAAAGCATCGGAGGACATAAGGCCACGGGGAGTGCACCAGTCTGGGCTACACCCTCCATAAGGCCCATTAATCAGACCAAAGCATCCTGAAGCTCTAGGGTAGAAATAAACCCCTCTGGACCAGAGCTGGTCCTGCTGGAACGGTCTGAGCTGGAGCCCCCTCATCAATCTCTATTTGAGGCTCCGCAGCTGGGGCTGCTGTCTAAGAAATGGGCTGAGTCGTACCCCTATCTCAGCCTCTGACATGGCCTCGTCCTCTGCCCTTAGTAGGAGCTACTGCTGTTGGAGGACCTAACTGTTGGTCAGCGGAAGAGGAAGTACGTGTTCTCTCCATCTGCGAGAGAACATAAGAGTTTAATCAGTCTTAGTGATAACAAGAATCGCACGATAGAGTAGAAATAAAAATTGAGTTTGTTCCTAACTTCATAGCCTCTGAGAGATAAGTACAGATGTCTTCTTATCGATCCTTCAAACTCTATAAATCTTGTTCGTGAGTTGTGAGACCTAGGCAACCTAGTGCTCTGATACCAACTTGTCACGACCCAAATTCCCTAAATCTCGGGATCGTGATGGCGGCTAACAAAATACTTGATAAGCAAGCCAATGTTAGAACTTAACTAACCTTTTCTTTTAAATGTTTACATAAACACAATAGAAAAATTTAAAATAAAAAAGGGAAATATAATACTTTCCAATAAATGCAATCAGGAATAATATACGATAAGATGAAACGAACCACGAACTAATACTAACTATATAACTACCCAGGGTTTGGTGTTACAATTCACGAACTACTAAGAATTCTACAAGTATTTGGCTCTTTATATCTCTGTTTGAATGAATTAAAAACAACAATCTAATAAATAAAGGGAAGACTCCAGGAATCTGCGGACGCCAGCAGATCTACCTCCTGTCTTCGTGTGAATGCTCAACTACTGCTCAGAGGATCATCTTTGACCGGGACCTGGCTCTGCACAAGAAGTGCAGAGTGCAGTATCAGTACAACTAACCCTATGCACTTGTAAGTGTCGAGCCTAAACCCGACGAAGTAGTGACAAGGCTACGCCGGGGCATTTGTAACATAACCTGGATGCAATGTATAATAAAGCAAGAAGGGAAAAATAACAACTTAAGCAGTACTTGCAGCAAAGAAATAAACAACTCGGTTAACTTTTCCAGATCTCAGCTATAACCAACCCTCAAAAAAATTTCCAAGTTTTAATTGAAAATAACCGTAAGTGTAGAGTATGAAATTACAACAATAAAACGGTGAGTATTCCAGTCTTTATGTTTGAAAATCAGTAAACCATGAATATCATCCCTTATTTCTACTTGTTGTGGCGCGCAACCCGCTCCCATTTGTCCATTTATTGCTCCTCCCTATAATTATCACCCTTATTTCTCCTGTTGGGGCGTACAACCCGATCCAATCTGTCCACCCTTATCACTCCTTATTGCGGCGTGCAACCCGCTCCCACCAGACAATCACATCTCTCTATTTAAAAATTGAGATTTCACAATTTAGGTCAAATCCTTTCACAATTTATGTCTCAACAGTGGTAAACAGAAAACTGTACTATTCATAAAATTCCTCAATTATCATTACAATGAAACTAACTGGATATATATATATATATATATGTGTGTGTGTGTGTGTGTGTGTGTATATATATATATATGTATATATATATGTATATATATATATATATGTAGTGTGTGTGTATATATATATA